>BSBM01001184.1:555000-710000 GCA_027924585.1 Larix kaempferi
TGAAAATGTTGATGATTATGGTGATGGTGATGATGATGATGATGATGATCATCATCATCATATTCATCATGGTCATCATCATCTTCATCACCATCATGATCATCATCCTCATCACCATCATCCTCATCACCATCATCATCATCATCACCATCATCCTCATCGTCATCTTCATCACCATTGCCATCATCATCATCACCATCACCATCACCATCATCTCATCATCATCACCATCATCCTCATCGTCATCTTCATCACTATTTTCATCATCATCATCATCACCATCACCATCATCTCATCATCATCAGTATCATCATCAACATATTCAACATCATTGTCATCTCCCCCTTCCTCATCAACATCTCCATCATCGTCATCTTCTTTATCATCACATATTCATCAACTTCATGTATCCCCTTGACAAAGGAAATTGAATAAACCATACAAAGGCATACAATATCACGTACGCGCAAGGACGCATGCGCACTGTTATTAACACGTGCGCGCTTTCAATCACGTGTGTGCGTGTTTGCGTGTGCGCGTAGTTGCACGCGCGCGTGTTTGAATTCAAATTGTTTTTGGCGCCCTTGCATGCTTGGAATTAGCTTTGGATTGCACCTTTAGGCTCGGTATGATTTATCCCTGATTTATAGCAGAAAACATCAAACGCTGCAACTTCCTATTTTTCACAGCTAGTTCTGCATAAGCTCCACAAGAGCACTACAGATGAAATTGCACACACTTGTCGAGCTCCGTGTGCATATTCCAAACATATAATTTTTTAATAGATCTGTTGTTGTTCTCTATTTTTAATTCATTTTAAACTGCACTCATGTCAAATTCGTAAAAAACATAGGTCGTTTATTTGGCCTATGACTTTTGATTGGCTTACCTATTTCGAAAACAGAAAAGAACCCACGTAAGAGCACAAAAACACCTACAACCTAAAAAAAAAATGCATTTTGATTATTTTTAGACCATGATATGGTGGATTAAAACTTGACCATGTCCTTTTAGGGCTTCACTGACTTCGGTAATTTAAAAAAAATATAAAATCAACTTTTAAAATTTTGGAAAAATAGCTCCACAAAAGATTTGTTTGTTGCCTATGCCTCTACATATTTTTTTTCTCATAAATTGAAAATTTACATAGCAAATAGGTAGGTCAACAAAAACATGTGCATTATGTTTTAGAAAAAAAATAACATACCAATCTTCGAATAATGACATTTTGGGGTGGTTATACTACTTTTCCATAAATAAAAGTTATATATTCCGGAAGGTCATCCGTTTTTCTACGTTTCATATTTTTACACCTAATCAGAAAACGTTTTGTAGGTACCTCTAATAATTGATTTTAATGATAATATTTCTATTTTTCCAGAATGTCATTGCAACTAACGTGTCATAATTGGGTATCATTACCTTGCACCAGCCCTTATATCTATATAAAGAGACTATAATAATTGTATCAATAACTAATGCTGTTGAGAATTATATATATACATATATAGATTTATATATACATTGCTTCAGGTTAAAATATTTACACAGATATAATAAATTGTCCTTGACAAGACCTATTCCCAATTGTCCATATACATGCCCATCGGCTCTGTCTTGACACCAATTGAGCCCTAGTCATAGATGTTCACTATTACCACTACTGCATAATGTGTGACTGTGACTGCATGTTTAGATGCCAAGTGGCATTGGTGAAATCATGATAACCCAAGTAAACCCTGGAGAACTGGAATCCCAATGTAAAGTCGGTTTCCTTCCGCATGAGGATTCTCATGTTTACTGCCCACCAAAAGACAGTCTCTCAAAATTTCATAATGGATAAGATGATAACGAGTTTGTTTATACATCCTTATATGCTAGTGATCTATTTGGGTAACTCGCAGGTGCTCTATTGTCTATTCACCTACCGTCTAATGTGTCTATCCCGCAAACTCCCTGCCAGTTGTGTTGTGTATAAACTTTATTGCGTCCAGTCTTAAGTGTCGGTCTTGCTGCCTTGGTGGTCTGTAGATTCCACGGCGTGCCCATTTGTATTGTTTTTTCCCAAATGCACTCTGCGCATGGAAGCTGCATATTTATTTTAAGTTTCCTCTTTTATTGCTGGTCCTCCCTCTGCACATTCCCTGCATCCGACGTGGCATATTAATTGATATAGGTACTTCATTTTATAGGTGGTTTTGGATTCATGAAGGCCATATTCGCATGGCACTTAGCGTTCCTTTCTAAGAAACTCAAGTGGTCCCTTATTAATTTTGTAGAGTGCCACTTCACGCTTGTCATTCCAGGGAACAAAAAAAATTTGTCTTTTAGTGAAGGGTCGAGTCAACCAAAGCTTGGAGCCACACTCGTGACGGGAGTGAAAAAAAAAATCACATACTCATTCATGTTCTAATTTTGTTGAGGGAGGCATGAAAGTCTTAAAAGAACCTTAGGTAGATTAAACCTTCTTCCATCCAAACATCCTTTTGGGAACATCATATACATATATATATATAAATAAATAAAAGTGTGCATTAAATGGAGAAAAAGGAAAAGGGGAAATTAGAACATAAGTGAGAAGGCTTTTCTCTTAACATAATAACTTGAACATGTGAGAGATTTGTGTTATACTTTTACCTTGAATATCAAAAGTAAAACATTAATGTCCCACAAGATTTCTATATCCCTAACACAACTTATAGAGTTGAATAAGTAATTTGTTTTGCAAAGGGAGTTGCATGATTGGTTGCAACGTGTACTCCCTCAATAGGAACAATAAATAAGCTAGATGTATACAAGGCTAGATTCAATAAAAAGAATTAAAGTTGTGAATACTTCCAGGTAGCAAGATAATAATTAAAAATAAATAGAATCGACCCATACACCTTTAGATCATGACCAATATATGCACAAGAGCAAGAAGAAACCCTAAAAACTAAATGTGAGTGGTTGTCGAGACAAAGGATATGGTAGATGCAACTCAAAAAGAAAAACATGTCGGGTTTCAATTAAAATCAAACCAGACTAAGTATAGTTTTTAAAAGACATCCCTAATGTATTACTTACAAGACCAAATGGATGTTAATTGATTCAATACATCTCTTAGTTTGTTACACCAAGATCAAATCTTGGCCAATCTAATGACATAAGGAGAGATGGAAAAGGGTAAAGGGAAAATTTTGTTGAGTGCATATTCAGTAAGTTTAGATGAATTCATATGAGTTAGATCAATGCAATATTCTGAAGACCAAGATCTTAGTAGTCCTCAACAACATGGTATCCAAGCTCGAGTTTACAAAAACCATTTGACAACAACGAGGTTGTAAATAAGCCAATGAAGAGTTGCTTCCACAATACCAAGGATTGGCATCATGCCAGTGATCATAAGTTACAACTTATGAACATGTATACAAATTTGAGAAAAAAATGAAAAAAGGGGATTTGGACGTAAAGGTGGAACTTATAAAAGGATGCAACAAATGAATTAATGAAGGATGCATTCTTGACAAATTTTAATTGACAAGACATGGAAGGATCTTTCTTGTGAAAACTTCCACCAAGTGTCGAAGGGTTCCTACGACAACATAAATGATGAAATGAGGTAGGGACATGATGAGCCCCTTGACCTAATAGGGAAATGACTAGGAAACACAATTTAATATGTTCGTCCACGTTGCTAAGTCCTGACATTTTGAGTTCAGAATAAACTTTATTAAATTTATGGGGTTGGAAGTATATTCCTAGTGAATGACTTATGCATTGATTTTCTTTTTACTATGTGATAGTCGCTCATAATTTGGTAATTCATGATTATAACTTACATATACATATATATATTATTGAAGATTGTATGATTTTTATCTTCTCACCTCAGAAGAGAGGATAACGGAACATATTTGAATTATCACTTGGATTTTGTCAGACTAAAAGTTGATTGGTTACCCATCGTGTGACTACTGGTGCGATCTAGCTTACAGTTTAATTGAATATTGTGGATCCTTGTGGATGATTAGGAGGTATTGGAAATTTAAGTAAGTATTGACGATTATTGAAAAGTATTCCTAGATTTACTTTACATGAAATTAGGATTGAGATCCTGAGAATGTGTTGGAACCATGTTGGATGTAATAGAAAACCAGTGATGGTAGAACCACTAGTTCTTATGGTCGGGATTGTTTGATATAAATAGAAGAGAATGACAGGAAGATGAGAATAAGAAATAAAAGTGAAGCCTAGCATCAAAGGTACAAGAACAAAATTAACTTCAGGATGAAGTTTTAATAAGAGGGGGTGTATGTAATGCCCGCCTTGATATAGTTGATTGAATGGACTATTGAGAGCACTGGTATTGAAATGACCCGGTTAAATAAACCAAGATAAATGACTGCTTATACATTGATTTGAAATAAATTGTTCACTGATTAGCGATATATGTGATAAATGAATATGTTTCTAATGAATGATTGATTTAATGATGATTATGGATACATGTGATTTTAATATGAAATAGTGCTGATTGGTTAGCAAATGTGAAATCTTATGATGACTGACGTATTTATGTTGAAATATGGAAATGGAACTATGTGGGTGATGATGATGTGAATCTAATGGACAATTATATATGTTTTGTTTAACGATTAGCAAATGAATGAAATGAATTATGATATGATGATTTTTTAAGTAGTGCTATTGATGTGTGCTCTGAGTATCTATCCAGAGACAAGTAAGACGGTTTATTGACTGAATCACGATAGAACAAAAAGGGAAATTAGAGGATGGGAAAAAATACACAGGGGTACGACGACGGTGTCGACTCCTGATAACATCCACGCACGAGTTTGGAAATCCCTTTTAGCTTTACTCAGGGGAGCGTGAAGTCGTACGGGGAAGACCATAACGGATTGGTCACACACAAGGTTGAGGGGCACACAATAAGAACAGACTTACTACTCAGTGCCATTAGTCTCACATAGAGTGTAGCCAGATGATTTATGGTAATGATTCCTAAATCACTACATGGAATCCCGGCGCAAAAATAAAATGAGAAATTATTGTCGGAAGGACTTGACGATGTGGTACCTAGACGAATACAGGAATTGATAAATGACCACCTATGTATTTGACATATAGTATTGCATTTGATTAGTTGTGCATGAAAAGACGATTTGTAGTTATGTACTTGGCATATAATATTGCATTAGATTAATTGTGCATGAAATATAATTACATAATTGACAAATAGTATTACATTAGATTATTTGTGCATGAAATGATTATTTGTAATTAAATAATTGAGAATAATTAAATATGGGGCAAAATATAGACTAGGATTCATTCACTAGTCAACTCCACTTGCACCCACTAAAATAGGGATTGGAATCCTAGCATCAGGGGACATCTAGGAGTAAAATGCAGGAAGTATGTGTAGTCTCATGAGAGAGTGACACATGGGTGGGTGAATATTTTTATTAAATAATATTACATAAAAGAGTATTTTTGCATGAAGCAACATGTGTCGCAGGAAAATTTCCTATTTAAGAAAGATGAGAAGAAGGGAAAAGGAACCCTATTGTGGGATGACTACCGTAATGGCTATGAATTCTTGAATGTGCTTTCTATGGTGAGTTTGGCTAAGGATTTTGGTGAGGGGGGTCTCATGTATGATCCTTTGCGAGTGTGTATCCTCTACGACCTCGAAGGTTGGGGGTGGCTATGCGATTGATTGTATAATCCTACGGTTGGGTGGCGAAGCTAATGATTTATTCGCCTATGGTTAAATGAGATTTTACTTGTGGGATCTAACGGAAGAAGTAGACAGAAAAGGGCAAACTGGATCGGTTGACGACAACTCCTCCTTCAGTAGGGGGATCAACCTATGGTTGACAGGTTTATGGTTTCATTTGTAATTGATAAGTTCAATTTTTTTATTTTATTTTTCTATTAATGATAAGATCAAATTTTTGGGTTCATATTATGTTGCTAAGTTGTAAACTAAAATTGTGAAGGTCCCCCAGAAATGGGGGTCCCTACAGTGAAATACAATTTGATTCTAGTGATTACTCCATTGAAAACTGCAAAGGAGTGCTTCGATACCATGAAAAATATTTATGGACAACAAAGCGCTCTTGTGGCCTAAGAATTCAGACTTGAATTCTGCAGTTGTGATTGGAGTTAGAGAGGGAGGTCTCTACAAAGTTTTTGGAAATTTCATTAAAGCCATGATCCATGACACAGTCAGTCCTTGTGAATTGTGGCATAGGAGGCTTGGTCATCTTCATTTCAAAACGATACCTGGCATACAACAGATGGTAAAAGGTATTCCTATATTTCAATCTGAGCATGATGTTATTTGTAGAGGCACGAGAAAAATTGAACCCAAAATCCGACGACATATTGTCGGAATTTCAACAACACTCCGTCTAAGATCCGACAAAGTTGTTTTTTTCTAAATGACAGTGAAACGTCATCAGATATCCCACGGTCAAAAACCCCGGTTGGATATCTGACAACAATAGGTCAAGTAAAATACACTTTTTTGGCCAATGAGTTGAATAACCGACATCCATGACATTAAAAATATGACACCAGGCTCATTCCAGCACGTCTAATAATCGACAATGAGGAGGTCGAATATCCGATAATGTATTCATCCCAACATGTCGAATAACAAAAACAATAAGGTCGAATATACGACAAAGTATTCCCCCCAATGACTCAAATATCCGACAAAGTATTCCTCCCAACGAGTCAAATAATTGACAACCGTGAGGTCGAATATCTGACAACATATTCATCCACAGTTTTTGAATAACCGACAAGCTCGGACCACAAGATGACACAAAAATATGACGACATTTTCCGTCATAGGTATAGCATACTCGTCAAATGATTGTTTTGTTGGTGTCACTTAGACGACAGATACCAACACCAATATCCGACCACTTTTCCGTTCGAGGTATAGCAACGCTGCCGCATCTCTGTTGTGGATTCGTCGAATATGTGACGGAGTTTAAATTTTTTTCTTTTCTTTAGGAGATTGTAGAATCTTACCAATTTTTGAGTTGAATATCCAAATGCACTTGGTATACGATAGAAGTTTGCTTTTCTTACTGTTGATGTATTTGTAACTTTGGAAGATATTCACTTGTATATTGTATGTATTACATTTGTACTTTATTGTATCCCCAACGAAGATGTATTATTCCTCCGGTTGGAAGTGTCATCATTTGTATTTGCAAGTGTCACAAGTTATATTGTAAGTGTCGTAACTTATATTTGATGGGTTATTAGACCACCTTAGAGGGGTCGGCCCAGTATGAGTTAAAGGGTTATTAGACCACCCTAGTGGGGTCATCCCAGTGACAAGTGGTAATGGGTTATTAGACTCTCCTAAGGGAGGTCAGACCTGTTAGAGTAAAAGGCAAGTAAAGGTAAAGTATAAATAGAGAGGAGCACCTCTCTATTTATCCATTCATTCACTCACTCATCCAACTCGCATAGTTGAGAGAGAGGAGTGCGCACAAGTGGAGGAGGAGTAGCTGCTGGAGACATCTATATTTTGGGTTTGATCTTTGTGATCTTTGTATTGGTGCTCATTGTATCTCTGAGGAAGTTGCGATGTTTTTCACCTTCTTGGTTTTCCCCGTTGAAATGCTTTGTGTCTCTTAACTCTTATGTTTGATATGCTATACATGTTGTTCTCTCAGTTAAGATCCTTGATCATATTGAATTAAATGATGAAAAACTAACATGGTATCAGAGCTAGCCTGAAGGAAGGCATTGTATGGCATTTACAACACTTGTTGCACTTGCGACAAATTGGAAGCTAGGGCTTAGTTTAGTAAAAACTAGTCATCGTGGAACTTTCGCTATAAATCAGTTTTGGCGAAGTTTCAGGATCTAAAACTTTTACAGGACGAAGATGAACTGTTCCTGTACCTTGTGTCAGAAGATCAGCCCTATATTCATTTTAATTTGTGAGAAATGATTCGTACAAGTTAGGGTTTCTTCCTCTTCCATAATGTATCCCTAAACAGGTGATCTAAGCACAAAGGTCATATCTCGGGCTAGGAAGCTCCAAATGGAATTCCATAAAATGTGGCAATTAGGGAACGGACTATAGTTTCACAGGTATAGGTTTCAGAGGCCTAAGTTGAAACAGTGACACATGGAACTCCGTACAAGTTCACTATGTTGTTTCATCCCATAAACAAGTCATGTTGCGACACTTGGCATATCTCTCTCATGGAGAATCCATTGAAGCTCAGATATGTGGGGTTGGAAAGATGACAGGTCAATCTACCAGAGGCCAAAGTTTCAGACCATGAGGATCCGAAATTTCAAAGATGCACCAGAAACAATATGGCATATATTTCTGTCCAAACAGAATTGGATTCTGAGCACTTTCTTTTTTGGCTTGTCACTGCTGCAGGAAATTAGGGTTTCTGCAAAAGTTGGAATTTTTGGAATTCTAGACCACGTTTGGATGCTCCTCATCAAAATAGAAATTTAGAGACCAAGATCAAAGTTTTTGGTTGGGTAGAACCCTAGGCTCTATCAAACCCTAGTTTAGGATTTTGACCAGAAAACCAGAATTTGACAGAAGTTGCAGATCCGAAATTCGCAAGTCACTTTTGAGGGGTCAATTTTTGGATTTTTTCAAAATCTAAGCACACCAGCTTGCTCACCTCGGTCAATTGCATCTCCCCATCCAGATAGAAGGTTGAAATTCCAAGTTTGGATTTTTTAGGGTTTCGCTGTCAAACCCTATCCAGCTCCAGATCCAGTTTCAACCAATCAAAATGGATTGGGTTAATCCTAGAAGAGAATGAATGGGACACCTACATAAGTGAAGATATTGTAGTTCTAGAGGCAGATGAGGCTAAGGCCTTACATAAGAAGACTACAAGAAATCCCGACAGGTGTGACTTGAGGAGATACAAGTATGTTTTGAAATATGTTCATGATTAAGTTTGTCTTCATATTATTAAGGTTAGTACAATCTTGTTTAATTTTAGACTTGTCTTATCACCTTAGTAAAAGTGTGAATGCATGTGAATGATAGAAGACATTCATCGATTAGGTTGTGACACTTATGATTGTACTAATGCACTATGGTGTTGTATGAGGATGATGTTGTCCGCTAACATGAAAGGTACATCAAGAAAGACAAATCAAGTTCTAGATCGAGAACATATGACCTTGGTGACATGAAGACAAAGACTCATCCATAGCCATTGATCACATAGAAGATCTACTTACTAGGTATGTATAATTTGGTTCTACAATGCTTAACTTATGAGATATGCAGGTTACTAGCACACGGTCTCTAAATCATTGAAGAGAACAAAGAAGACATTGTTTGGGTATAATGTTAAACATAACTCGCAAACATGATAATCCAGGTATGTTTTTCCTATATCAAGTTAGAATCCTACCTTGTGTTAGGGTCTCATATAAGTATACTTTCGTATGATTGATAATGATTATTCATGAAGTTATAGGTTTGAATAATCATGGGTTTATGCATATTATGCTTCTTACTTTGATTAATGAAATAACAAACCAGAAGAGTCCTATGATCAAATAAGAATATGCATGAGTAAAATAAGTCCTCCCTAAAACCTTGAATACTAATGTTTGTGATAAATTACCTGTGTATGAAATGACCATAACCAGGGAAAATTTTAAGAACCCCCCCAAATTTCTATGTATAATAATTGGGCTAATCCCCATGATACATAGGAAAATATGAAGGCTATTTTATCAATTAAATAATATGTATATATAATTTTTTGGCGAATGTCACACCAAAATATATAATATTGTAAAATCTCAGCGAATCTTTTATTGAATTATAAAATCTTGTAAAAACTTGGCGAATCTTTCACTAAATTATAAAACCTTGTAAAGTCTTGGTGAATCTTTTATTAAATTATAAAACATTATGAAGACTTGGCGAATTTTTCAATAATGCATAAACCACATATAATAATAAAACCACATGTTCATTAAACTATAATATCCTAGAGAAAGAACCATTATCCAGTACTTGTTGAATTAAGATAATTTTTGTTTGATTTCTTTCCTATTCACATAGGATTTCTTCAGTCAATTCCATTATGATACAATTACATGAAGCTAGGTTTGGATAAAATCCATGTTTTTCCATTCTTCTAAGTAACCAAAAGATCAACCTACGAGTTGTTATTGCAATCACATAAAATACCATCAATAGAGTACTCTGAAGTCTCAAACCCTTTGACCAATTCATATGCATCTAAACCCTAAAAACCTAGTCATTAAACTAAAGAAGGGTGATAAAATTAAGAAAAATCCACGTGGAAGCTCAAAGAAGGGGGTAGAAACTAGAAAGAACAAGAGTTGCATGCAACTTGGTCACTGCCTTGTAGAAATACAAACAATAACAATATTATAAATATATACAAAACAACACTAAACAATAATAAATTGATGTCTATATTGTTAGGATATTCCTATACTCCATCCTAGTCCTACTAGCTTTCCAGTGTTAGGATATTCCTATACTCCATCCTAGTCCTACTAGCTTTCTAGTCATTTTCATTTTCAGTCATGCATGCAAAATTAGGGTTTGCATGCATTCTAGGTCATCAGTCCCAGCACCTAGTCCTCAGCAAACTAGCCCCCGGAGCTTCTTTCAGATCATTTCTAGGCCTCCCAGTGACTAATGCGCCCTCCTTTGCTTCACTGCATGACAAGGGCGCCTTCTTCACCTACCAGTCCAGTTATATTCAGTTATATTGAGTTATCTTTAGTTATTCCCTTGATTTAAGGCTTAACTGACTCTTTACTGAGTTTATCACTCTGTTGGACCTCCAGTGAGACTAGATTGACCATTCTGACTCTAGTGGCGCCCCCACTGAGCCTCCTTCACTATATTAGTGCTTCCATGTGCCAGTTACACCAACCACATTCAGTTAGACTCAGTTTGACTCCCGGTTGATCATTACTTTTGCATTGATGACTTCACTGATGAGAAGGTGGACTCCTAGTTAGGCATTGATGACTCTCCACTTATTATGGATCTGTGCATGAAGGCTAATTCGAATTCCTCCTAGTGAATTCGAATCCTCATAATTAGCATTGTATATTTACCTGTTTACTATTCAGTTTAATGTAACATGTGTAATTATTCTGCCTCAATCAGAGTTTCTTTGGATCTAAGTTCTATTGCTTGTCTCTTCTTCTATTATTCCTAAATTCTTTCATTGTGAGGTTTACATCATCTCTTTGGATCTTATGTGGGCAATTTCACATGGTATCAGAGCCATTTGAGAGTTTATTCTACCACCATTCTTGAGAGTTTTTTTGCAGGTATTTCGAAGTTCCAGCAGTTGCAGCAGCAGATTCAGCAGTTTCTTTTTTGCACTTGTTCTAGCAGTCAAGATGAGCATTTCGAATGCTTCTCCTTCTTCTCCTTTGATCCTCACTCCATTCAACTACTTCGAATGGAAGGATAGGATTATATTTCACTTGTATCACAAGAGTCTAAATCGAATAGTATTTGAAAAAGATGCTATTCCTCATCATGCTGTTGAAAGAACCAAGCATCTAAATAAAATGGATGAGGCTTTGGGATTCATATGCCTCCATATGTTAGAAGATCTACTGTTTCATGTTGAAGGAGTTAAGTCTCCAAATGAGTTATGGACAAAATTGGGGAATCTGTTTGGCAAACAAGATGGGATGAGAGGCTACACTCTTGAAAATGAATTGGCTTCTTTGCAACCTAGCAATTTCGAGAGCATTCAAACATTCATCTCAAAATTTTAGAATTTGGTTACTCAATGCAAGCACTGTGGCATCACCAAAAGTGATGAACAATTAGTGCTCTCCATTTTGAGCAGACTTGGATCTCAATTTTTTGTTTTTGTCTCTACTTTCCATTCTAGGCGAATGTCAATCCCTGGATGGAAGTTTCCTACCTTGGAAAAATTTACTACCGCTCTCATTCAAGAAGAGGACAAATTGATTCAAATGGGTGCCATCAAAACCTCCAGAGATCTAGCTCTTTTAGCTGGTGAATCAAGTGGAGCGAATGAAAAAGGAGGACAAAAAGGCAAAAGCAAGAAACCTTCAAGATCCAAGAATGACAAACAAAAGAGACCTAATTGCACCTACTGCAAGAGAGGAAGTCATCCTGAGCATGCCTGCATGCATAAGAAGATTGATCTTCTAACCAAGCTTCTTGAACAAAACCAAATTGTTGTTCCAAAAGAAGCAAAGATGTCTGATTCTGGAAGTGGATCTGATGATTGTCATGCATTGATGGCTGGTTTTTCAAAGACAAAAGCTCTCCTCATAGATTCTGGAGCTTCCAACCACATGATGGCACAAGAAGAATCCTTCTCCTCTTTGGATCTTGAAGATGGGCCTACCATTCACATGGGAGACAACTCTTAGATTTCTGCCACAGGTTTGGGTACAGTTCATATGGAGCATGGTAAGTTCAAAAATGTCTTATTTGTTCCTTCTCTTATAGCTAATTTGTTGTCAGTATATCAAATGACTCATACATGATCTCCAAAACAAGTAATTTTTGGTCTAGACACAGTAGAGATTACAGAAATCTCCACTGGAAAGGTTGTAGCGAATGGGATTGCTAATCATGCCTCAAAGGCATATGAGTTCTCACACTTCATGCCCTTCTCTCCAACTATTCCTTCAGATTCTGATGAAGATCACAGTGACTTCTCTTCCAGTGACTCCTATTCTAGTGAAGAAGAAGATCAAGATTTTGATGTTGAGATCATGGTTCAAGAAGATTCAGAACCAACACCTATTCTTAGTCCAGATTCAAGAGAAATATGTTCTCACACAGTCCTTGCTACTACTGAGAACACAGTTGATGATTTATTTGCTTACAGAACTACTACACTTCAACAACATGCTAACCTTGCATTATGCCATCCATCTCTCCATAAGAGATGCAACATGATGATGGGATTCTCTCTTCCATCTTTTGGGAAGACTACTCATGTTCCATTCGCTCCAGATACAGAAAAGTTCCTGAAAGACTTGCTTCATCCTCCACACAGTGGGAGACCTTCCTACATGGGATCAACTTGCCAAGTCTTTTGCAAAAGTTTTCACTGATAAAAGCTTCCTTCTTTTCTGTATGATGGTTCTTTGAGTTATTTACTGTTTTTTTTGAGGGGGGGTATTTTTCCCATGAGGTTTTTCCCCATTTCCTCAGTTTATGGACAGTTATGTATTTTATTATCATTTCATTTATTGTATGGGTGACCTTTGGTCCTAGTTACTAGGGCCCAGGATGGATTAAGGGGGGGTGTTAGGATATTCCTATACTCCATCCTAGTCCTACTAGCTTTCCAGTGTTAGGATATTCCTATACTCTATCCTAGTCCTACTAGGTTTCCAGTCATTTTCATTTTCAGTCATGCATGCAAAATTAGGGTTTGCATGCATTCTAAGTCATTAGTCCCAGCACCTAGTCCTCAGCAAACTAGCCCCCGGAGCTTCTTTTAGATCATTTCTAGGCCTCCCAGTGACTAATGCGCCCTCCTTTGCTTCACTGCATCACAAGGGCGCCTTCTTCACCTACCAGTCCAGTTATATTCAGTTATATTGAGTTATCTTCAGTTATTCCCTTGATTTAAGGCTTAACTGACTCTTTACTGAGTTTATCACTTTGTTGGACCTCCAGTGAGACTAGATTGACCATTCTGACTCCAGTGGCGCCCCCACTAAGCCTCCTTCACTATATTAGTGCTTCCATGTTCCAGTTACACCAACCACATTCAGTTAGACTCAGTTTGACTCCTGGTTGATCATTACTTGTGCATTGATGACTTCACTGATGAGAAGGTGGACTCCTAGTTAGGCATTGATGACTCTCCACTGATTATGGATCTGTGCATGAAGGCTAATTCGAATTCCTCCTAGTGAATTCGAATCCTCATAATCAGCATTGTATATTTACTTGTTTACTATTCAGTTTAATGTAACATGTGTAATTATTCTGCCTCAATTAGAGTTTCTTTGGATCTAAGTTCTATTGCTTGTCTCTTCTTCTATTATTCCTAAATTCTTTCATTGTGAGGTTTACATCATCTCTTTGGATCTTATGTGGGCAATTTCACATATATTGAAAAAATGTGGGGTTTTAAGCCAAATAAGTAACTTCCATATTATATATTGAGATTATATATTGCAAATTTCCAGTTATTATTATGTATTCAAAAGTGAGGTGTGAAACAACCAAACATTGTTAGTCATGCCAAAAATGGCACCATATTTTGCAACACTTGTAAGTCCAAATATATATGAGAGCATGCTTGCCACACAACTTCTTACAAAAAATTTACTTTATATTATTACGTTTGTTTATTACATTTTAATGTCTAATAATAATAATCACATAGAGGCCAATAACTGGCCTAGATTTGGAATACACAACTACCACACTCTATCTAGGCATGCAAGTAAACATATCCATTCATTTATTTACCTTTACCAATCCTTTAAAGAATAAGGTCCAACCGTATGCCAACAACTGCAAACTTTATTGCAACAACAAAGCAAGAGATGGATTGCATTGTAGAAACATATTAACATAGCCAACAAAGAAGGATTACAAATAGATAAACATCAAGTTTGTTTGCTTTGGCTATTGCTTCATGTTTGCATTGAGGCTAAGAGATTTCCTCCATATAAGTTGTTTTATATGTTTCTAAGTAAACGATCCCTACTCAAAGCAAAGTTGGAAGGAGTAAGGCATCTAGGTTCTTCATTGATGCCATGAATACTTGTCAAATAATGGTGATTCAAGGCCTCTTCAATTGACAGGAAACACAATATAATAAAAATGCATCAGTTGACAAAACAATAAAAACTACAAGCATATAGCATAAATTCAATGTCCAAGTATTTCCCTTCTCCAAGACTTAAAACCATCCTCAAACACCCAAAAATAATAAAAACTAACCAATTATAGAAGTTGACCCATATAATACCTATGATACACTTGCTTGGCTCGAATACAAGCATTTTTCAAGTAAATCTACAACATCCTCATCCAAGTTAGGAAGATTTGGAGCAAAAGGTTGCTCAAGGAACTGTCAAAATATTGAGTGCATTCACCACCTACAATATGGTACCTCGGTAAATTAGTAAATTTGTTTTTCAATACATTAAAAAATAGCAACACCACGAAGATGTCTAAAAAGTTTCAATACCTTTTTCATTGGGGAGACTCTATCAAGTGAGATGATACTTGTCAGCATAATGTAGAATATGAACATATCATATGAAAAAATGTAAGAGATTTTGAATGTTGAAATAGAATCCAGAAATATTTGAGCTACTTTCTTGATCTTGTGAGACCCTTACCCCTCCTCATGCTAGGTTGGAGAGAGGGGAGCCGAGCATAGCTTTGAGAATTAAAATTGAGATGTTTGCCAAAGAAAAATAAACCACAAAGTTTACCATTCGTATAGTCAAATTAAATTTGCTAATCAATCTTAATCGTGTTCACTAATCACTGACATCAACGTTTGAATTGCAAGACTATTAATACATTCGATATTATGCCTCCATTTAATGCATACGACTAAGAATTCCCATATTAGTGAATACTATCCTCACAATCGAGATCCATAATTAAAAAAAAATGTTTAATCTAGCACCCTGATACTTATCGACATAAATATTATAAATCTTATTCACTGTATCAATTAAAAAAAAGAGACGCACTTACCAATTTTGACATTTTTTTCCTTTGGTTTTCTTTCTTTATTAGCATTGCTTTCGTGTCATTTGTATTTCTATATCTTTATTCCCATTATTTCATGGTAGTGGAGGGTCATAATAAAATATTAATAGTGGAGGAGGTTTAAGATAAAATAATGTAGATTATTTATTGAATTTGATCAAATTAATCTATTAATTATTTATAGCAAAAACATTAAATTTAAATTACTATTCTTGATAATTTTAAAATATATTATAAATTTCATTAAAATACAATCATAAATTAATTGATAAACTTTAACCTTTCATTATTTTATAGGATAAAAGATGAGTGCGAATCCATATAACGTATACTCCAAAAAATTTAATATTTAACCTGAAAAGAAAAGTTCTATAATTGAAAAAAGAAAGATTCCTTTAAAAATAGAATTTTGATGCAAAATTGTAAATTCTGTAAAATTGAAATAAGGATGGGATTTCTTCCAATTCAATCTTTTATGCAGTTTAGTTATTTCAATTATATTCTTTGGGACTGGCACGAAGACTTTCCAGATTATCAAAGAAGTTAGCCCGTATAAATATTTTCTACTCGTGTCATGCTAATTGTTACATACGGATAATCAAGAAAAAAATGCTCTACAAAATCGTTCATTACATGTTCATGAATTTTCTGTGATGGTGATTATCACTCCTGGGTGGAATCGTTCTTGGGCCATCTCTTTTGGGGCGTAATGAAACTTACATGGGAACAATTTTCCCAAAGAGTAGCACACCTGTACTTGAAACTGTTGAAAATATTGGCCTTCTATTCTTTCTGTTTTTGGTTGGGCTGGAACTAGACTTCTGAGCGATTAAGCGAACTGGAAGGAAGGCCTTAGCAATTGCAGCAACTCAAATTACCTTGCCGTTTGTGGCTGGGATCGGGGTAGCTTATGTTCTCAGGGCAACGACTTCTAAGGGTGTGGGCTATGGATAATTCCTCGTCTTCATGGGTGTATCGTTGTCTATCACTGCATTCCCGGTGCTTGCTAGGATACTTGCAGAGCTCAATATTCTCACCACCGATATGGGGCAGAAAGCCATGGCCGCAGCTGCCGTGAACAACGTGGTTTCTTGGGTTCTTCTGGCCATTGTTGTTGCTCTTTCAGGAAAAGACAAGAGCCCGGTCATATCAATATATGTTCTATTCTGTGGCTTAGCACTTGTGGTTTTCATGATGGTGGCAGTGAAGCCCGTCATGACCTGGATTGGCCAACGTTCGCCAGACAACGAACCGGTGAACGAGACATACGTTTGCATTACTCTGGTCGGAGTGCTAGCAGCTGGATTCGCAACAGATGTTATTGGGATTCATCTTCGGAGCTTTTGTGTTTGGATTGACGATTCCTAAAGACGGCCCATTTGCGGGGAAACTTATTGAAAAGATAGAAGATTTCGTATCAGGCTTGCTGTAAGAAAGATCTTTTGCGATCATGATGGTTCAGAAGGCCAGGAAAAACGGGCTCCCCTTCTGGAACCGAAACCGATCACAACAAGACGAGATAGTGGTTGCGTTCGAGGCGTATGGGAAGCTGAGCAAAGTAACAGTGAATCCCATGACCGCCATCTCTCCGATCCAGGACATGCACGAGGATATATGCAACATTGCTTACCAGAAACGGATCGCCATGATCATACTCACTTTCCACAAATATCAGCGCCTCGACGGTGTGATGGAGTCTGTGAACCTGGGATTCAAGACTGTCAACCAGAGAGTGTTGAAACACGCGCCCTGCTCGATGGGAATCCTGGTGGACAGGTACCAATTGGGAGGTCAGTCTCAGCTGGCGCCTTCCAACATAGAACACCCATTGCGGTGCTCTTCTTTGGAGGACCAGATGACCGAGAGGCTCTGGTGTTGGGAAGAAGAATGGCGGAGCATCCTGGCATTAAGCTGACGGTGATAAGTTTCCTGCCCGACACCGATTTCGAGCATACCGCCACCAATATCACTACGTTCGTTGCCCAAGAGAACGTCGAGAGTCAGCTGCAAGATATGAAGAGAGAGCAGGAAAAGAAGCTGGACGAAGAGGCCTTACAAGTCATAAATAACAGCTTGTCGAATCCCAGGAAATCCCCTGGGCAGAGCGGTGGTGGGGATAACATGGATGAGTAGATTTCTTATGAATAATAGGAGATCAGTAGGAACACGGTGGAGTCGGTGCTGGCAATTGGGATGAACAAAAAATACCACATGCTTTTGGTGGGCAGGGGTCGTTTCCCGTCACCCCTAGTCGCAGATCTGGTGGATAGGACCGCAGACTTTCCCGTCACCCCTGGTGGCAGATCTGGTAGGTCTGGCTGCCAGTGTGCGGTTCTTTCTTTTTGTCCGTTCACGGTGTAGGGATGACTGGGGGTTTAAGGCAGTAAGTTTGATAATGAAATCGTAAAAGCATCTCCAGCACAGGTAGGTCATTTAGATATTTCTTCGCTTCGCGACCCCCTTACATGCATAAATAAGTTTATACTAGCACAAACCATTTAGGGAGAATTAACATCAACGAGATTCATAACCAGTTGCAACAACTTGATTGCTTGCTCCAAAGACCCGAAATTCTGAGATCTTGCCAAGAAAACCCAAAATCTTGATTACTTGCTCCATAGTCCGAAAATCATGAAATTTGAAAAAACCCAAAATCTTTTTAGCTAGGATAAAAAATAAAATCGAAAACGCCATTTCTATAAATTTGGGCGAATTGGAGTGAGCGGGTTATTTTACTCGGCGATGGGAGCTTGGAATAGTATTGAGAGGGGCTAAATGGTTCAATTTAGTGTTCCCTTTATATATTTTATCGGGCTAATATGCCATTTAGTAAAAATAAATACATAAAAATTGGGCTAATCATAATAAATGATGGTTTAATTAAAAAATAGCCCACTAAAAAATTAAAACCTCTAAATTTAGCTTATGGGCTAAGATTAGCCCCTAAAATTTTCCCTGACCATAACCATACATGTTTAAGATTATTTAGAATCATAATGTTTTGATAGTATTGAGATTATACTAATGAAGTATGATTATGTGTGAGATCTTGAGGATGACACAATGATGACACTAGAGCACACTTAAGCATGCATAGTGGTCCAGGATGGATAGAAGTTCAAAGACATATATGATATCATAAAGGAAGCAAAGATCAAGAGGGAGCACACTCCAGTAGTTCCTGCAAGAAAGCAAAGATTGAGAGGGAGTCCACCCAACAACTAAACAAAGAGAAGTATTTGAATTGTTATTTCCTGTATATATGATTACTTAAATGATGTTGTTAGGTCATGTACATACTTATGTTCCTAGATTTAGGATGTATATTATGCATTTTAGAAAAGTTGCATTAATGAAGAAGATACTACTACTATAGTAATGGGTAAGTGGCCTATGGTACTGTACAACATTCCATTGCTACTTATCTAGAATGAAACCTCTTTGCTGACATGTTGGGAGTAGTGCACACTCTTAACAATGTTCTGGTGGAGATGGAAGGCATAGATCTAGAAAGTTACCGTATGAATACGGGATATGGATGAATGTTGTAATGAACCATTGTCTAAGATAATTGCATGAATGTATGACATATGTCCTTATGTGTAAGATTTTGTTCTGAAACTATGAGAAGTTTCTAATCATGCAATTGAATTTGACTTGTAGGAAAAATTGTGTACAATCACCTACAAAACAAGAACAACAACATTTGTTCTAGCGACGAAGTTCAAGAAAACTACCTATTGAAGATATTGAAGAATCTGAAGTTCCCAGGATCAAGGATGCAGTAATGGAAAGATGCCATGGTCGAGGAGTACCAGTCGATCATGAAGAATGATGTTTGGGATGTGGTCCCGAGATCAGAAGGGAACTCTGTTGTGACTTCCAAGTGGATCTACAAGATCAAGCATGCTGCAGATGGTAGCATAGAGAAATACAAGGCAAGATTTGTGGATCCGAAAGAAGGGATAGATTATGAAGAAACTTTTGCACCTATATCCAGATACACTTCCATCATAACAGTACTTGCTCTAGCTGCAGTGATGAAGTGGAAGATACACCAGATGGATGTCAAGAAAACCGTCTTGAATGGTGTAGTCGAAGAGGAAGTGTATGTGGAGCAGCCACTCGATTTTGAGACACATGGCAGGGAGTCACATGTGTGCAAATTGAAGAAAGCCTTGTACGGTTTGAAACAAGCACCCAAGACATGGTACGACAGGATTGACAACTTCCTGACTAGTTTGGGATTTTCCAAGAGTAAAGCGGATTCCAACCTTTACTACAAGGTTGAGGAAGGCAATCCAGTGATACTCCTACTGTATGTGGATGACCTGTTTGTGACAGATGAGGATAGGTTGATTTCCGACACGAAGAGGAAGCTTGCTGTCGAGTTCGAGATGAAGGACTTGGGTATGATGCATTACTTTCTAGGTATGGAGGTGTGGCAGAGTGCAGATGGAATCTTCCTTGGACAAGGGAAGTATGCAGTAGAGATCCTGAAGCGGTTCGGGATGATGTATTGCAAGACCATGGCCACACCTATGGCATCGAACTTGAAGCTATTGAGTGATGCTTCATCAGAGTCGGTTGATGCCACGATGTATCATCGGATGATTGGGTCCTTGATGTATCTAACGAACATGAGACCAGATATTTGCTTTGCGGTGAACACCTTGAGCCAGTTCCTGACGGATCCTAGACATGTTCACATGATTGCTGTAAAGCATATTCTGAGGTACCTAAAGGGTACAATTGATTATGGAATCAAGTATGATGCGAATCAAAAGTTTAACCTGGAGGGTTATGTTGATTCAGATTGGGTAGGCAGTGGTGCAGATAGGAAGAGCACTTTGGGGTGCTTCTTCAGTATGGGATCAACTGTGATCTCTTGGTTTAGCAGGAAGCAATCCTGCGTAGCATTAAGTACAGCTGAAGCAGAATATGTCGTAGCTTGTTTGGCTAGTTGTGAGGCAGTATGGATAAGGAAGCTACTGTTTAATTTGTTTGATCTCCAGTTGGATGCTACTTGTATCTTCTGTGACAACCAGAGTTGTGTGAATCTATCTGAGAACCCGCTGTTCCATGACAGGTGGAAGCACAAGGAGATCAAGTATCACTATATCAGGGATATGGTGCAGAGAGGAGCAGTGAAGCTACTGTATGTTGTGACAGACGAGAAGATAGTAGATGTGTTGACCAAACCACTAGCCAGGGTGAAGTTTGAGTACTTTAGAGAGAGGCTTGGTGTTCTTCAGATTGAAAATACTTCAGGAGGAAGTAATGGTACACAGTTGCTGGAGCCATTCCAAGCATGGTGGTAAGAGGATCCTTCCCATGGATGTGGATGTAAGTTCTATGTGATGAGCATTAGGACAATGCTTCGGATGATGTTCTAGATGATGATGATCAGTATGATCATGAGCATCAACATGATGCTCCATGCGAGGATGATCAGGTTGACCATTTGTATCAGGATGATACTTTGAGGCAGTGGATATGTGGTAGGTTGTGCAGTAGCATGTAATTTATTCCTGGTAGATCCAATAGGTTGAGCAGTAAGCTCATAATCAGTCACGGGATGCTCTTTCGAGGTTTTGCGAGGGTAGCATGTAATTTATTCCTGGGAGATACGATGGGTTGAGCGGTAAGTTCGTAATCAGTCTTGGGATTATCTTTCAAGGTTTTGCGAGGTAGCATGTAATTTATTCCTGGGAGATCCGATAGGTTGAGCGGTAAGCTTGTAATTAGTCTTGGGATGCTCTTTCGAGGTTTTGTGAGGTAGGATGTAATTTATTCCCGGGAGATATGATAGGTTGAGCAGTAAGCTCGTAATCAGTCCTGGGATTCTCTTTCGAGGTTTTGCGAGGTCCCATGTAATCAGTCCTGGAGATCCGCTAGGTTGTGCTAGTCACGTAATGAGTCCTGGGATGCTCTTTAGAGATCTTTCCGGTTGCAAGATGCTCTTTTAAGGTTTTGTGAAGTTCACATGTAATCAGTCCTGGAGATTTGATAGGTTGTGCTCAGCACGTAATAAGTCTTGGGATGCTCTTTATAGATCTTGCAGGTTGCAAGATGCTCTTTTAAGGTTTTGTGAAGGAGGCACATAATCAGTCCTGAGATTCCACCTCTGTCAGGCCACTCGCAGAGATGATGAAGACCTACAGGAGGCTAGGCCTACATCCAGCATGAAAAAGGGATGGCTCTATAGAACTTCCTATGACGAGAAGAATTGAGAGATAGCACCAGTGATCGAGATGAAGAGTACAATAGCAGTGACGATGATGCTCCGTGATCCAGTGATGATGATCCAGCTCCAGAATTGAAGACTTGTGCCTATATGTATTGATGACTCGTGTCAAGAGAATACCTTCCTATTTAAGAGGGAGTGTTGATGTATTTGTAACTTCGGAAGATATTCACTTGTATATTGTATGTATTACATTTGTACTTTATTGTATCCCCAACGGAGATGTATTATTCCTTCGGTTGGAAGTGTCATCATTTGTATCTTCAAGTGTCGCAAGTTATATTGTAAGTGTCGTAACTTATATTTGATGGGTTATTAGACCACCTTAGAGGGTTCGACCCAATATGAGTTAAAGGGTTATTAAACCGCCCTAATGGGGTCGGCCCAGTGACAAGTAGTAATGGGTTATTAGACTCTCCTAAGGGAGGTCGGACCAGTTAGAGTAAAAGGCAAGTAAAAGTAAAGTATAAATAGAGAGGAGCACCTCTCTATTTATCCATTCATTCACTCACTCATCCAACTCGCATAGTTGAGAGAGAGAAGTGCGCACAAGTGGAGTAGGATTAGCTGCTGGAGACATCTATCTTTTGGGTTTGATCTTTGTATTGGTGCTCATTCTATCTCTGAGGAAGTTGCGGGGTTTTTCACCTTCTTGGTTTTCCTTGGTGAAATGCTTTGTGTCTCTTGTCTCTTATGTTTGATATGCTGTACATGCTTTTCTCTCAGTTAATATCCTTGATCATATTGAATTAAATGATGAAAAACTAACACTTACACTCTGCCCAAGATTATTATTTTCACATAATGGATCAACTATATTCACTAATTTGGAGCTAAATGGTTGACTATTACTATCATGGTCGTTTGGAAAATCGAGTACATATCAATACATGCCTTTAGAAATTCCTTGATCAACAACAATTTGCCTCCATCTATTTGAGGTGGTTCAACTACTATTTGTGGAAGAGTGACGAGGAACATGACCCTGTATTCTAACACAATAATTGTCCCAATCAAACTTGCTAAAATAGTCCATAAACCTAAATAAAACCTCCAAAGGACCTCATAGTGATGAATGGAAAAGATGAAGAGTCCACAGTGGAAGATCTGACTCCAGTTTCTCTACTTAGTAAAAAATATATGAAAGCCTCATTGCACAGAAAACCATATAAAAGAAATCCATCATGCAAGAAGATGAATTAAGTACTATTAGAAAACCATGTATTCAGGTCAATAAATTTTCTCAGTATTTTTGGACTTCAAGTATGGTTAGGCTAGGGCTTATTGTAAGTTGTCATTTTGAATACAATTCTTGTTCTTGTAAAAGAAGGGATAGATAATGTAATTAGTTTGGCCTATTTATGGTTGTTTGCTTATTTTTCCAATTAAAAAATGATCAACCTTAGATAATTTTTAGTAGGCGTGAGTTATTTCAAGGTTATCAATGAATGCAAATGTAAAGGTAGGTAAGCCTAAGTAATGCATTTGCAAATTTAAAAAAAAAAACGCTTTTGGGAAGTTATTACTAAAAGTAAAATCTCCTGTTATTTTAGCATGTTGAATTATTTGGGTTTGATGTGGTTCATGATTTTATGTGTATTGAAAAAGAAAATTCATTTGAATGCTTATAATCCTTTAAGAACATGAAACCCTAGATATAAACTACAAACTTAGAATAGTTTATATTGGTCCTAAATGTTTAGGGAACTAGATGGAATGAATGGCAATATTCTCAAGATGAGAATTAGGCTATTGTCCCACAGTATTTTTCGATTAAGCTAAAGTTTATTTGAGGAATCAAGCCAATTTTTTGTCAGACACATTCTGCTGGTTAACAAGTAATTCTACACCCACTACCGATTCTACTGAAATACCTTATCTCCAATAGAACAACAAGGGGCATGTTTGATAACATGCAAAAAAGTTAGTTGATCTAAATGGATTTTGGTGCAGAATACCCTTGGCTACATATAGATCCATCTAGTGGATGAAATTACCTATCATGGGAAAGTGATGTAAACTTAGGAAACCTATCATGGAAACATTAGCTTACGGATAAAGGGGTAAATAAATTTGCTGGTTACTATTTTGCATCTGCAAAAGGGATGGTTAGATGTAGCAAAATCCACTATAATATTAAATACAAATAGAGATTCCAAGATTTTAAAATGGTAACTATACATACCAATGAAAAAGTGTTATCAGACAATCTACTCAAGCGAATGCGAGCGTGATCTCCCTAGTCCAAGTGGATCTAGAACGAATGAGAACAAAACAAAAAACTACTTTCCTAGATCAATTAGAGATCAAGGTAATTAGATGTCTTACCTTCAGATTCGTAGATATTTCTCCTCTTTATTGATCCAAGATTCGTGGTCGTCAGATCTGTAGATGCAAGACCTGACAAAGTACATAAGGACAAACAAGCAGTAAAAGTACATCTAAACACTAACTGATCTAAGTAAACAGTTAAGGAAGTGAGCTCTAAATATCATTGAACACAAAGAAATTTATGGAAAGAGATTATATTACTGTAAATGAGTGAGAAATACATAGAAGAGTGAGGATTACAACCCAAGCCTTAACGCTGCAATATTCCTCCAACAAGCCAAGCCAATGCCTCCAAAGGAAATGTATGCCTCCCAAGAGATGGATAGGGATCACCTAGGTTAATTACACCAACATGTAAGTGCTAAAAACTTCCCCCCTTTTCCATGGCGAGAGGGGTTTCATTTATAGGGCTAAAGGTATAGAGTAGATTGAGGATTAAGGGATCCTCCCATTAGGTTAGGGGACTGAATGCCAGCTCACCTAGAAGTTAGGGATGACCCTCCACCTTACCTAGCTTCGAGAAGGGCCTCAAATATTCCATTTATCCACCATAACCAACCCCAACGCACCCTGGATGAAGGAAAAGTGCGCCAAAGGAGGGTTGGTGCAGGTTGCAAGAAGGCTAAGTGAGCCGGTGGCTCACCCTGTCAAGGTTATACCTGCACCACCTAGGGTCTGGCGCTCTTTGACTGAAGGAAAGGTGCACCGACCTACTTAAAGGAGGTAGAAAGGTGGGGAAAAACTCATACTCAATGTACTTTAGCTAAGGGAACTTTAGGGATTCAGGCATAGAGTTGACACATGGCTCATGATTACGATATGTTGGTGTAACATAATGCCCCCCAAAGCATGAAGCTGGTAAAATAAAATAGGTGAAATGATTTTAAAATATAGACGGAAAGGACTTGTTGGTTGGAAGGCGCTACTGCAGTACAATTGACTCTAAGATACTAGTCTCACATGACTCACAACATGGCTACCGACCAATACACTGCAAATCCATGGTAGTAGAGACCGACTGAACACAATCATGGCTACTAGACACAATCGTAGATCCGTGATGAGATGATAACACAGCCACGTCCAATACAAAGTGGATCTGTGTAATATGACTCAAACAAACTCGATCTCAAACTGGGACAAATATGATTTTACCCAGGGTCTTCAAGCTGAATCCGCAATGATACGAATCTAACCATGTGATTACAATGTTCTAAAGTTGAACATGGTAGAAACCACTTGATTACCGTTCATTGATGTATACCGTTAACAAGTGCGATGGAAATCACCATTGATGTCATTGATCCCCAAGGTATCAAAGTACATATCACCGAGTGTGAATAAATGAGTTGAGGTCGAACACTCGATGAAATATTTCAATTAAGAGTTAATGATGAAAACTCATGTTGAAAGCGAGGTAACCTGCCATTAAGGCATGCAAGCCCAAGGTACTCGATTTATTTCTAGATTCAATCCTTGGATGATGTGTTGAAGTCGACAAGGATGAATCCGTCGAAGGAGGTCCATGATGAATCCCCCATCATCGAAACGAAACTCGATAACATACTTTTGGAGTAGATTAGACGATATAGCAACATGCAATACTGACTCAGGGTAAACCGACATGATGGAAGGTGTACTGATTGCAGGCAATGGATAACGAACGTCTCTCGAACATGGGAGTGGCATGACTTGGAAGTATTGACATGATGAGAATGATACCAACCCCCAATGAAACTAATGATGGAAGCATTCTTTGGATGACCCAAAGGAGTGACATGACTCATGGAATAAACAGAACTCGATGACAAACGGATTACCCAAGTACTGAATGCAAACACAAACGAATGCCATGTTCAAGAGTGACTAAGTACTGCCATAAATTATAGTTTAACACAAAAGATTTACTTTTCCCCATCATGATTAAAGAGTGCCTATTTTATTTTTTAACGAGCTTGAGGAGGGTAAACAAATTCTCGGTATAGCTCATCCTTCGGACGAGTCCAATCCAAAACGTTTTACGAACCTAGGATAGGAGGGGTTTGTCCCATGATGGGCCCTTCAATGTTACATTTTAATGAGTCCAAAGAAGGTAAACTCGGTGTCATTTCATGTTTAGAGAGACTGAAAAGAACTAAAGAAGACTCCAAAGGTCATTTTTTCGTAAAGTTAGTCTCTTCGCCCGGAAAAGGGTAAAACAATGCGAGAGAGAACTCTTCCAGTCATGATTGGATGGAGTGCTCCTTTTTCGGAAATAGTACCTCCTGGTCCGAAAAAGGGGTAAACTACCACCAGAATGACGACCTTTCAAATTCTTTTACAAGCGTGAAAGAATTAAGTTCACTTGACGATCTTTTCCTATTTAGGGAGTCTGAAAAGAGCTTAAAGAGGACTCCATGAGCAACTTTTTCATGGTTGGTGACCGAGTACGAAAAAGGAAAATGTAAACTCAACACAGTTCCTTTTCTGTAAGCAGTCTAGGGAGGCCGGATAAAGTGATAAACCTATACTCGTTAGACACACCTTTTTACTCAACTTTTTAATGAGCACGATAGTGGTATCAAAAGCACTCGGAACCTTTTTCATGTTTGAACCAGAGCACGAAAAAATAAAAACTAAGCTCAAACCACTTTTCATGTTTCAACCAGAGCGCGAAAAAGTGAAAAGTAAGCTCAATACCATCTTACTGTTTTTAACGAGCTCGAAGGCAGGTGAAAATAATGCTCATGATGTTTGCTTCATTTTTTAACGAGCTTGTAACAGAAAATGAACTATGCTCGGGATTATTTTGATGGTTTAGCGAGCTCGAAACCCAAAAGAAAGTATGATCAAAAAGTATTCCCATTGGTGGATTTTTTCCCATCATGATATCCAAATGTTGTTACATGCCCCCAGCATGATTGCTAGAATTAAGTGACTTAAATCCAACATGGTGTGGAGAGGCGATCGAGTTGACTTTAACATAATGTCCAGAGGTTGAAGACATGCCCCCAAGCTTCATTTCATTCTCCTAATCTACATCTTCACTCGATTAAACTCCTGGTTACTAATATAAATATGTTCACCAGAGACAAAGGAAGATCAAATGGCATAGGAGAATGAAAAGAAGGTTCGGGTACTAATTCTATGGGAAGACTCGTCTTAGTGGAAAAGGATATGTTTCATTTTTTAACGAGCTTGACATAGGAATATAACTCTGCTCAGTTTCTTTTATTTCATATTTTACCGAGCTTGACACAGGAAAAGAATCATGCTCGTATGACCTGTTTCATTTTTTAAATAGCTTGACACAGAAAGGAACTATGCTCATTAAGCTGGTTTCATTTTTATGCAAGCTTGAAACCAAAGGTAAATTATGGTCGGGAACGGTTTCATTTTTACAAAAGGTCGAAACCAAAGGTAAACTATGCTTGTAGGGGTGTATTCCATTTTTTAACGAGCTTGGAATCAAAGAATAATATGTGCTCATGGGAACATGTTTTGGTTTTTAACGAGCTTGACATAGGAATAGAACTATGCTCGTGGGGTACTGTTTCATTTTTTAACGAGCTTGACATAGGAATAGAACTATGCTCAAAGTTATCTTGTTTCATTTTTTAACGAGCTTGACACAGGAAAAGAACCATGCTCATGATTAAGGCCCATTGATGGGTTCCTTCCCAACATGATATCCAGAGGTTGGTAGATGCCCCGAGTATGATTGCTAGAGGCTTAACATGCCCCCCAAGCTTTGTTTCGTCTGAATACTCTTATTCCTTACCCCATTTAAAATCCTGGCTACTAATATGAATATGATCACCAGGGGGGTAGGAAGAACGAGGATCAAGTGACACAAGAAGATGAAATGAAGGTTCAAGTCCTAAATCTAGTGGTAGAATCAACTCAAGGGGAGGGGGTCTATTTCATTTTTTAACGAGATTGAAACAGAAAAAGAACTATGCTCATGTTAAGGCCCATTAACGGGTTCCTTCCCAACATGATATCCATAGGTTGGTAGTGTGCCCCCCAGCCTAAGAATCTAGGGGAATAAATCCATCATGATGTCTAGAGGCTGGAGACATGCCCCCCATCCCTAGGGGGAAGAAACCACTAAAACATGTGGAACTTTTAGGGAATCCTGATGACTAGGAGTCATGCTATGAATGAGTGTCACAAAGGAAAGCTGATCAATGGTCACAATATTCCCATGATGAGGAAAATACATCACTCGAAAGAGTGAGGACACTACAACTTTCATAGCATAGACATAATCACGTCCAAGGAGCAGATTAAAATCTAAGGGACCTTGGACTACCATAACATCAATACAGACAATTTTCCCTCCTAAGGTGATAGGTAACTGAGGAAGGATCCCTAAAGGTCCAGTAGGCCTTCTATTAAAAGCCAATATCTGGTCAGTGACTGGCACAAGCTAAGGGGAACCTATAGCTTACCGAGCAGTTGAGGATAAAATACTAACAGAAGCTCCATCATCCACTATAGTGTGAAATATTTCCTTATCGGAAACTCCTACATATATCTGGAAAGGAACACTCGAAGGAAGATGAGATTCTGTTAGACCATTCCAATCAAAGGAAATTACCTCAGTACTTGGAGGAGATCCTGTGGAAATGGACATGGTTTTCCCTCAGCTAGAACAATCTGAACTGACTAGGAAAACATCAACGGTTTCCAATTCACTCTAAACTGGAATACTAGAATGAGATGAAGATTTTATCATGGTGACTACTTCAGTCTGGGCATTCTCCAATGAAAGAGTGGGATCGAGTGGAGGTGATATTGAATCGACCAATTCAAATTCACTCTTTGGAGAAAGAGTGGGATCGACCGAGGATGGGGCTGGATTGACCACTTCATTAACCAATGGGGGTTCAAGGGACGACTTACAATATCTAGTTGGAAGTTGGTTCTGAGATACAGTAATTTCTTCCAACAATTGCGAAGCTTCATCCATGCATGGAGAAAGGTAAGTAAGGTGCATACCCTTGCATAACAAACAAGGATTTTTGACTTTACCTTTCCAACTCTTAACCATAGAGTCACTAGTTGATGGGGTATTATCAGTATGATGTCCAGAGGCTGAAGATATAGGTGGTTTGGAGGATTTAGTCCACTCTTCTAGAACTTTAGAAAGACCAGGACAATCCTTGAGAAGGTGATCACCCTTGAAAAGCTTGCAAGGGAACTTGGGTCTACGAGGTGTTCGAATAGGGTGAGTGCCATTAGAGGCAACTAGTTGATGCTTGGTCTCTTTCCTATCTTTATTCTTCTTTATCTTCCTTTTCTTTTTCTTCTTATCCTCCTGATTAATAACACTACTGCTTTGATCAGGCAAGGAAGAAGAAACAAAAGAAGAAGCATCCGAAGAAGGGGAAGGAGCAGTTTGGGATTGACGCTCTCGTGGTGGAGGGTTAACATTTGAAACATTGGGTGCAGCCGGAATCACTGGATTGAACAACCATACTGGTAATCCTATGGTTAATCCAGGAAAATTTAAAGTGGCAATAAAGGGAGGATCAATATCTCCAACTGGAGGAAAGATGAAAGGTACCCCTTGAAAAGGAGCCTCTTGATTGATAGTCCTAGAAGAGGTTGCCATATCTAAACTCTCTAAGTCCTTCTAATTATCACGCACAAGAAACACTACTCAAACTAAAAGCAACAGGTAAACTTGTGAATAGGAGGGATGTACAAGCCGGATCCTCACAGGTGTGTCAAGTTGTCACAACTCGCGATATATTATAGGTTCCAACAGTTATACTCGGCCCAATTTTTCAGAGCACTAACCAAGGACAATTGGGACCATACCCTTGGCTGTATAACCCGACTACCTAACAATACGTGCATAGTAATCTCCCCGAGTGTTGTTCTCGGTGTATTGTGACAACAAGAAGGTAAAAAGGTTTGCTCGGATTGTTCCAGGAATCCTAATGGGGTCTCCCGATATACTCAAGGTACGTGGGAGCTCAAATCCGTAGTGGTGCTGTCTAATGCACAACCATACGACAACAGCCTTCCGATATACTACCAAGTACGTGAAGTTCCTTTTGATACCCAAGGGTACGTTAAAGAGCCTTCGATATACCGGTTGGTACGTGGAAGAACTGCAGGCCCCCAAAATGCAGTGTAGGAAGATAACGACAACTTCCACGTTTGATGACGCTGGAAGACGTCACTAACCTAACACACAAGTTGCTAAAAGTTTTTAACTTAAACTAGCGCTTGATTTTATCTTGTACGGTTAAGTGAATCCATGAAGTGAGGACTTGGAATTTAAACAAGATGCAAATCTGATCTATATGAAAATGCAAGTCTTCGTTTCTATGAAGTTCTACCTAAGAAGGAGAGAGAGATATATTTTCTTCCCAAATGCACAACCCAATGCAAATGCAATTTTAACTCTTTTCAAAATGATAGAAAGAAGTAAAAGATGCACCCAAAACTAACCCGAAGAAATAAAAGAGATCTTTTTATGAACACCAAATGCTATAATTCTAATCCATTTCCCATCTTTTTACACTCGAAAAAGACACATCTAAGCTACAGAAAGAAGGATTCTACAAACGTTCCCAATCAAATGCAAGACAAAGAAAAGCACTTAATAATGTTATCTAACTGAAATGCACACAAAACTAAAACAAGCATTTCTTCTTCTTATGAGTGTAAGACCAAGAATGTCAAATGATCAAATTAAAGCAAGAAGAATGTTTATTTTTTCCAACTTGTGAATCCATCAAAAGAGAGACAAAATCAAGCTTCTCTTTGAACTAAAGTGGAGACAAGGAATCAATCTTTCCCAACAATCATTAGATAGCTCAGTATGCAAGGGAAACAAAATACACAACCCAAGGAAAAGAGGTTAAAAAAGGCATGGATATCCCACACTTTCCGAGTCTTTTAAAACAAGCCAATCCACCCCAAACCAAAAATGATCTCAAAACCTTAATATGGGTCAAAACAACTGTAGGATACACGATTTCACTTAAAAATACTGGGGATTTTTTTTTCAACAATAAAATCCATTTTGCTTAAAAATGAAAGCAAAACAATAGTTTTGACTCAAAGGGCCAAACATGGATCCAAATCTCAAAAATACCTTAAAATGGAGGAAAATGACAGTATGATGTTTCTAGGGGTTCTGCGACTGTAAGGTGCAACACACTGAACTTAGAAAATCAAACCAAAAACAAAAAATGGAGAAAATCCCTGTTGATCTCTAAGCTTTAAGGGGCCGACACACCCTAGGACACTGAACCAGAGCGCCAGATAGGGGTTTGCGCACCTTGTACATAGAAAGAGTGCGCCACCGGCGCACTTTGTCTTCAGGCAAAGTGAGCCAACCAAACAGTGGTGCAGGGAAGACTCATCCCAGGTGTGCATGTCGAATAACAAGCAGCAAAATGGCTAGATCTCCTAAAGTAGAAGGGAAAGAGGCCTAATACTGATCCTAAAGAGAATTAAGGGAACCCAAGAAATCTTTAATGACAACATCCAATGATGGGAGGAGTTTAGGAGGATAGAAAATGGATCACTAAGAAATCAATGAAATCAAACTAAAATGAAATCAAAGCTATGTTCTTCCCCAATGGAGTCTCCAGATTTGTTATCGGACAATCTACTCGAGCGGACGCGAGCGTGATCTCCCTAGTCCAAGTGGATCTAGAATAAATGAGAATAGAACATAAAACTACTTTGCTAGATCAATTAGAGATCAAGGTAATTAGACATCTTACCTTCAGATTCGTAGATCTTTCTCCTCTTTATTGCTCCAAGCTTCGTGGTCGTCAGATCCGTAGCTGCAAGACCTGTCAAAGTACATAGAGACAAAAAAAGCAGTAAAAGTACATCTAAACACTAACTGATCTAAGCAAAGAGTTAAGGAAGTGAGCTCTAAATATCATTGAACACAAATTCATTTATGGAAAGAGATTATATTACTGTTAATCAATGGGAAATACATAGTAGAGTGATGATTACAACCCAAGCCTTAATGCTGCAATATTCCTCCAACAAGCCAATCCAATGCCTCCAAAGGAAATGTATGCCTTCCCAAGAGATGGATAGGGATAGCTAGGGTTTGTAAACCCTAAGGAATACAAGAGCACTAATGCGAAGACCCTAAGCATGGTGAGATGCTTTGTTTGGAGGGATTGGAACTTGATGTGATGTAATGATTGATGGATTTTGGAGAGATGCCTTTCTTGGAAACGTGATGTGATGATGTACTTGGATGTTCACTTGTGTGATACGAATGACGAAGCGACCAGCTTTGGTTGGAATTTATTTATAGCTAGGGGGAGTTGGTGGCTAGGGTTTGGAGAGATTGAATTGTGCCAAATTTGTGAGAAAGCTATGGTATGTACTTCATATTTTTAATGTATATGAATTGTTCCAGGTTTCCAAACTATGCGTTCTCACAAATTCGAATTTCAACTTATGTTATCTTCTTGATAGGGTAGATTCTAGTATTGGTTGTGCATATTGATTTGACATAACATAGAGCTCAAATGAAAAACTGATTTATCACATCTAGATGATAAGGGAGAAGATTTAATGCTATTATAATATTATGTGCTAAGACATTTCAGATCTGTTATATGCTGTAATGCCTGCCTCGGTACTTGAACTGATTAGACTAATGAGGGTACTAGTTTTGAAATGAACCGGCTAAGTAAAACATGAACCATTTGACTTTACTTTGAAAATGCTAATAATGAAAATGATGAATGATGAGAATGCTTTAAAATGAAAATGAAGAATAGTGTATATGCTCGACTGACTGAGACATGATGACAAATGATGAATAATTTGTATGCTCGATTGACCGAGATACTAGAATGAATGATGTAAATATTTTATATAGTGCAGCGCTACTAATGTGCGCTTGAGTGTGTGCAGTGGTAGGTAAGACGATATACCGATTGACCCACAATGGAATTTTAGGGGTCGTAAGAATGGAAATAACACATAGGGATACGACGACAGACTGTCAACCCTGAATTAGCAATTGACGCACGGGTTGGAAGCTTGCGAGCTGGCCCAGAGAAGCGTGTGCCATACAGGTGAGGCCATACTGACTTGGTCACGTACGAGAGTTGAGGGGCGCGCGATAAGGAGAGCCTTATCCCTCAGCAGCCATTAGTCTCCAAGAAGTGTAGTCAATAGATCGCGGTAACGACTCCCTGATCACTACACAGTTCTCCTCACAAGAAGAAATAAAATAAATTGTCGGAAGGGCTCGCCGAAGAGGTACCTAGACAAGAACGGGAAGAAAGAAAATGAATTGTCGGAAGGGCCCGCCAAAGAGGTACCTAGACAAGAACAAGAAGAAGAAATTAATCAACTGTATAAATGAAAATTTCACATAAGATTTAAGAAATATTTTATTCCATTTTATTATTTTGAATTATTTTTTAAGATTTCATTTTAATTGATTTCATTAATTTTGAATTATTAATTTTAATTGATTTTATCATCTCGAAAAAGAATTGAAAAGATTGATTTTATTTAATTGATTTTGTTATATTGAAAAAAGTTATTTGTAAAAGAATGATTTATTCAAAGGTTTTAATTTGATGGATTTTATTATATTTTTATTCAAGATTTTTTTTTTTTAAATTGATTTTATTATTTTGGATTATTTTATTAATTCTTGATTAATTTTACTATCTTGAAAAGATTTGAAAAAGATTAAAATCTAGTTAATTGATTTTATCATTATTGAAAAAGAGTTTAATTTAGATTAGAATTTTTTAGAAAAGAGATATTTTAATTCTTACTTTTATTCTTTTAAATTTTAGAAAGAAGAGATTTAAAATAAATTAAAATTTTAGTAAAATATTCTAATTCTATTTTAGTAATTAGAAAAGAAAGGAATTTAGAAAGCTTCAAGTCTAATTAAAAGATATTAAGTAAACTAAATAAGAACCAAAACATAAGAAGAACTCTACTACACTTAACTCCCACTGATTTAGGGAATTAGGTGCACACTTGAGATGAAGAGACACTTGTAATTTGAGAATAATTGTTAATAAATTATTAAATTAAATTAAATATGTGCATGGACAGACACATGGCACATAGACGTTTTCTATATAATGAGGGAGGAGAAGGAGAGAAAGACATCTCTTGCTCCCTAGTGTTGGATGGGCACCAGAATTGAGAATTGATCTTGTGAATTCTTGTGAGTTGGGCTTAGCTTTTTGGGGATTGGGGAATCCCACCAGAAAGCTTGCGTTGTGTGTTCTTGCGACCCCATTTGTTTGGGGGTTCGGGGTGAAGAAGAATAACCCCAATACGGTAGGGAGGTCAACCGAGGGGTCACTTGGTACTTCGTTAGGAAATTTGAATAGATCGTGCGGCAACCACTTCGAGGAATCCATCGATTCGCTGGACCAACCGTCGAAAACAGGGTTGAAGTATTTAGTTCATTTTTTTTCTAACTCTTGTGGTGGAATGAATAAATCTGGGTATATAGTTTTATTTATTGACATTAATGTACTGCAATAGATAGAACTAGATCTGTGGCCTCTATATCTTCTTCTGAAAAATCGTACCGGAAGTTCTGAAATCAATTATACTTATATTTTAAAATTCCATGGAAGTCTTTTTGGGGAACCCGAAACGGGGGTCCCTACATTTGGTATCAGAGCCGGTCGAGCCTTGAGGGCACCAGACTCATATTATACCGAAGGGTTGTCGGTATCTTCGTCAATTGGGATCGAATCGGACGGTTGATTTAGCTGCAGCTACAACTATCTACTCGAACTGAAACTCAACCACCGGATCAGGTTCATTGTTTTTTTGTTAAATTCTTTTAGTATTTGAGATTGATATTGTTTTTCTTTATATATATGAATCGATCTGGTTTGTAAGAGTGTAACTCTGAACTCTGTGTTTTTCTTATATCTGACTCGATCTAGTTTGTAAGAATGTACAACTCTGTTTTTATATAAGAATCGATTTAGTTCTGCAAAAGTATGAAATCTGTTTTTCAAATTATTTACATTTTCAAATCCCTAAGATTTATATGGAAGACTCGATGGGAGATTCGATTAAAACCTCTGTATATCTAACTTTATGAACGAGCTTCCCTGCGCATTTTTTTTTTAAAATTTAATAAACTTGATTGAAATCCGAGTTAGAATCGGTAAATGGACTTCTTATTTGTCTGTGTATTATTTAGCGAATTTGATAGTTGATCATCCCTTAACATTTCCAGAATTCTGAACGAACTCCTTTGTGTATTATTCGAAGATTTAATAAAATTTTACTGGAGTCCGAGATAGAATCGGTGTTGGAACTTTTACTTTTATGTCTGTTGTTTAGCGATTTGATAGGCGTTGTTCCTAGAATTTGTAATTGGATTTTCTTTTAATTCACTGTGTATTAATTAGCGATTTTGACAGACGTTCATAATTATGAATAGATCTTGGTTCCTAAAATTTGCAGTATATTGTTCAAATTCGAAAGGGTCTTCAGGAATTCCTGAATGTGAATGTAGTTGAACCTTAAAGCTCTCTATATCTCTATTTCGAGTTGGAATGAAGATTCCATAATTGTGTTGGAAGGAATTGCGATCTATGCATCTGTTTCGATTTCTTGTGTGTGTCTCAGATCTAAAAATTCGATTACAATATCTCTTAAGGTTTGCGCAGATCCCATTCTGGCTGGCATCTCCAATAGATCTTAAAAACGATTGGTGATATATCCATTAAAAACCTGTGTGGGTTCCTTTTTTTATGTTCTTTAAATTTCTGGAGTTTCAAAATTCAACACTCATAACATCCGGATCCAGATCTGGCGTTTTCAATCTCTACATTATGGCATTCCAATTTAAAATCTCGGCGTATTCCCGAAATTCATTTTATGACCTGTAAAATTAATCTTATCTGCAGTTTCAATTTTAGGATGAGATCTGTGACTCTGATCCTTATTTATAATTTTGGACTACAGTTAGAAATTATAATCGATCTATTTTAAAACTGGGTTGGCGTTTCTCCGATTAGTAAACTAATTGGTATTGACCCTAGAAATCCCTGTGTATCCACTGGCATCTTCCTGAGTTTGTAATGTGATTCGTATCATGACCATTAGAAATCTCTGTGTGCCTATTTGAAACCTGTTTGGTGTTTCCATTCTTTTTTATTTTATTTTTCAGACTGGGAATCCCATCTTTAAACTTTCTCTGACATCTCGAATCACGTTGATCTCTGCAATTTTTAGCATTGGATCCAGTTATAATTATAGCACTAATATATTTTTTTAATATTCGAATCCTAGAATCGATCTCCATTATCTCTGCCATTCTGAATCGTGTTGATCCCTGAAATTTTAGCATTGGATCCATCTAAGTATTGACCATAGCTTATACTCCATTTCTGAGCAGGTTCATATTCCTTACTGTAACCCATTGCATGTGATCGGAATCCGGTGTGGTTTCGATTTCTTTTAAACCCTAACGTTAAATGCTCACCTGTGATCTCTGGTCTCGACCTCGGTCTTCCGTTTTATACATTGTGTTAGTGACTCTCGGCATAGTCTTCTTCATGAGATCTTTTACCATAAATCTCAAAATTATTTGGGGTTTCCAGAACTTTAAGTTGACTTGTATTTTTGTTACTTAAACCTCGGTGTGGATCCTTTACATTTGGCATAACCAGAAATTCCTAAAACGAATTTTGACTGACCTTAAAAATCCGTGTGGATCCATGGATTGGGCGTTTTCAGAATTTTAAAATCGACTTGTTTATTGTTACTTAAATCTCGGTGTGGATCCATTTTATTGGCATTTCCCAGAATTTTATTTAAACAACTTGTATTTTAAATCTGCGTAAACCCATTTCATTGGTATGTCCATAATTCAACTTGTATTGTCGATTAAATCCGCATGGATCCATTTCCTTTGGGTATTTGCACCGTCACTTAAATATCTTTGTGAATCTCTTACTTTTGGCATTCCCAGAATTTGTAAATACGAATTGGTAATTGCCAGTTTTCTTGTGCATCGATTTCTTACCCAACATTTACAGAATTTGAAACTTTAATTTGGAATTGCATTTTATTCTGTGTATCGAATTTGAAACTTGATTTTTGGGTTATTATTATTGTGATAAATTTTATTTATACTGAATTTTAATTCAATCCACTGTCATTTGCTAAATTTCGAGCTTCAACCAAGAATGTGAAATCGACTTACGTGTGGAGGATGAACTCTCTGTCTGAGATTTAAATTTTTGATTACTGTGATGACTTTACTTATATACTACCTTTTAAATTGATTCACTGTCATTTAGTTAAAAGTCCTGAACTGTGAAATATGTGGAATCAAGCTATGCGCGGGGAATGAAATCTCCGTCAAGCTTTCAATGTGGAAATTGATTACTGTATTAATGCCTTAAGATACCCTGAGAATTACGGGGCAAATTCTAATTCAGTCCTGGAGTTTATCTTTGTGTATACCTGTAGCATTGACACCTGCACTTATGCCTGAATAATCGAGCTACACTGGCAGTTAACACTCTCAACCCTTGAACTCGATAGCCTGGAGTATAGCTATCGCCCTTCTGCTCCTACACTCTTCCTAAATCTCCAGCAGACCCTGCAAAATTGCAGCCAAAGTGTGTGCCACTCTCCACGCCTTCTCCAGTACTAAGCCTGCATCGTGGGTGACACCTTTGTTGAACCCTACTTACCACATGTTATCATTTACAACCATCAACCAATGTACAAGCACCGATGGCCGCCAGAAATGACATCGTCGCTTGCTTGAGATTGAGGAACTATCAGCGTAAGACGTGGCTTCTAACACTATGTGAGTATATTTATGTGATTTGTATAGTTAACGAAATAGTGTATGAGCATATTTCATGTTTGTTAGTGGTTGAGCATAATTCTTGATGTTAGCTCTTATTACAAGAAATAGATTGATTTATGCTTACAACTAGTTTAGTTGTGGAAATGTCATGCATTTAATTAAATCAATTTACGACTTATGTATTCGGTCTATATATAATGTTGGTTGTCATAAAAAGGACATTTATTATTTAAATGGATAAGTTGTCTATTATACAACTATGGATTTACATTTGCCGATGATATCCTTTATGAGAAATAATATGTATATATTTGGAATTATATATATATATATATATATATATATCCACTTAAGTTTAAAAGAGATTCGAATACCAAAACATACGCTCTTTCATTATACTATAATTGTTCAATGTTTAGTTTAACATGTGTTGTTAAAAATAAACTTTTTTACTTACACTTTTAATCTAAAATATAGGATGAGAGTGTCATGTCCCAAATTTGGAATTGGGTCACAATGGCCTAATCACATTAGCCATATTCATTAGAGTTTGTAAAATTGATGTTAAGGGTCAAATAATTGCCAAGGAGGAAAATTACTAGTTTCCTAGGTTTGGGGTGGAAGCTTTGGGATTTGGAATAAGGGGGATAATAAATGATGTTTAGACATTAGAAGGGTTCAAGTATTTAATAAATAGAGTGAATAAAGAAATTCAAGAGAAATCCTAAGTGACAAATGGTTTTGAAGACATATGGAGGATGTGGGACCCACACTAGCTTGATTTTTCATAAAACATGGTATCTCTCTTTTGCAAATTCGAATTAATGGGAATGTGAACACTCTTGGGTGAGTTGGTAAGTCATAACACATGTCATTGAGCATCTTAGGTCGAATTTGGAAGGATTGGTAACCTCCATGGAAGATAAAGAGTCAAAGTGGAAGTTTGTGGACACTTGGGCTGGATTCCCTAGCCCCTATGACATCAATGATGGAGCATCTATGACAACTATGACAAATTGCAGACCTGACCTCTGACATCTGACCACTATGACATGTCAGCCCCAAAAATAGGCTCAAAGAAGGCGAATTTGGGAGTTGGAGAAGCCAAAGAGACTCAAAATCGAATTTGGGAGAAGATGGAAGGTTGGAACTAGGAGACAAGTGGCAAATGTGGAATATTTCCTAAATGAAAATCTATTGAGAGGATTTCGACCCTTAGAAGGCTAATGTTGGTTATAAAATGTAGAAATGAAGTATGGGAATGGATTTTGATCATTTATATAATTTGCAATTGCAATTGTGAAGAGGGAGAGCTAGTGGATGACTAGTTTCTTGCCTTAGCCAATTTCGAGGGTGAAAGATTCCCATCCAAGTTGGCAATTGGAAAGGCCATTCAGACCTTTCATTTGGAGCTTTAATGGAGTCTTTATTTGCAGGTGTAAGCTACAGGGCAGCTCATGGTTTCTTCTATTGCAGCTCGCTCCTTCAACCATTTCCAGTTTTGATGGCATATTCTTGATCCTTGAGGGAGGGCGTTTTTGGTGAGCCATTGTACTCTTTGGGGGAGCTTCTAATGCCCCATTTCTTTTGTAATATGAATTAAATACTCTGTTCTTCATCTCCAAAAAGTTTCAGGTCGAAATTCCAAGTAGAAGTGTATAAATCTCATTTTTAATGGAAGAACAATGCCATTTCCCCACTACCTTGTTGTGAGCCAATGTATTGATGATGATTTCGAATGAATGGATGATTCTCTGATATATTTGTGATAAATATACTTCCATGGATGTCTTATACAAGTTTCATGTACTGTACTTGAGCATTTGAAGCATTTTTACTCAGTTTAATTGCATTGGGAGAAGAAATAGTGCCATTTCCCCAAGGGTCGAATTGGGGATTTTTGCAGTTGAATGGGAGAGGGTGAGAACAGTTGTAATAAACCATTAATGGTGCATATGAGACCTTAATAACATACTTAACACATTACATACCTCTGTTCATAAATTTGAGTGGGTTTGGAGGCATTTGGGAAGCCATTTTCAGTACTTACCTTAGGGGGATTTGAACCCCAAATTACTAGTAAAATTGCATACTTGGTCCAGAATCTTAAGAGAGTTTGCAGAGGTCTTTTGGTAGCCATATGTTATCCATGAACATCATATTCAATTCTTAATATCATTCATAAACCTTCCTTGAATATTTGAAGGCATTTGGAGTCAATTTGAGACCTAGAGACCAATACTAGTCAAAGGGAAATCACTAGTAAAGTTACCTACATGGACCAGAATTGAAAGAGTATTTGCAGAAGTGTTTTAAAGGTACAAAGGCATCCCTGAAACACATATTTATGTTCTAATATCATTCATATACCTTCTCAGAAGATTTGGGATCATTTGGGGCAAATTTGGGACCTAGAGATCGAAACTAGTCAAAGGTCGAACCAAGGAAAAAAGTGGAAAATTGCAATTTTAATAAAATTCCTAACAAGGGACATTACAGATAGATATAGTAGCTATGGTGTTTAGTAATTCATCTTGTTGTTATAGAATGAAATTATTAATTATATATACATGAATATATATATATATATATATATATATATAACTAATGAGAACAATGTTTATACATATGTATTATGTTGTATTTAGTCGATGGGACCTTTCAAAATCCATAAGGTTTATGAAGATGTATGATTAATAATATGAAAGGGAGTAGGATTTAGAATAAACTTAAGTTATAAATTAAATTTCTTACTGTCCTCATAATGGATATATCATTAATAAGGAATGATTGAATTATTTATTTATTGACTATTCATGATAGAATAATATGATAAGGACACCTTCATATGAAATGGTTAATGTTTTACCCTTTGTCTAACCTTGTTATGGAATGTTTTATGGGATGGGATTTTAGATTTGATCATTGGTAATTATGATTAAATTTAAATATATTTAAAATATTAATTAAATTTTATATATATGTTGTGAAGCAACATATTCCTATATAGATATATATTCAAAAAAAAAAATTGAGCCCTAGACGACGTCCCTACAGTCGACGTGGAAAAATCAGAGCTGCGGTTTTTACTTCTTCTCCTTCGGCAAGGATACTCTCAGCTTCCCGAATAGGTCAGAATTATTCTTCTCTAAATTTGCTAGTATGTAAGTTTGAATGTTATTCAGGGTTCATATGCTTGATGAAGGGTTTGCGTAAATAATTTTGTCGATTGATTGTAAATGCTTAGTTTCTAAATCAAGCCGATGACTTCACGGGTATGCACTACTAGTTTGTAATCATGCTTGGATTGTGAAAAGAGAGAAGTTATACTTGCGATGAACTATAGAATTTTAGCTATACTTGAGCTAGGAAGAGGAGAAAACTTCACATAAACTTTGTTTATAAAAAAAAAAGTAAATGAGATTATACTTTTAATTATACTAAGTAAATGCCACGCCAGTATTTAATTATATTTTGGATTATGATAAGAGAGAGGTTGCATGTCATATTAGCTTATGAATGGTTAAGGTATGTATTGAAGAATAGAATTTGGAAGGGCTAATTCTTAATTTGAAAATCAAAATATTTTTTTAAATATATGATAGTTATGCGTAACTATAGAAAAGGGAGAAATTGGAATTGAAGGTTTTATCCCTTATGTTGAAATGTGTTAGAGATTTAAGGATCTTCATAAATGATACATTTATAGTTTTGTTGAACGAAAAGAATTTGTTGTGGATGATTTCAATTCCGGTTACAATTAGTGAGTCAAGAGAAAACTGTTGTGGGGATTGCAACACTGTGAAAAGTATAATTTAGATATATTCTTAGTCATAGATTTACATTTATATGATGGTAGAGAAGAAGAAATGGAATTTTATTATCAATTGTGGTTATGTTGAAGAAATGAATGTGAAAAGAAAGTGAAAACTTACCATGGAAGTACACGAGACTTAACTTTGGGACGAAGTTTTAATAAGAAGGGGTGTATGTAATGCTCGCCTCGGTACTTTAACTGATTAGACTAATGAGGTGACTAGTTTTGAAATGAACCGGCTAAGTAAAACACGAATCATTTGAATTTACTTTGAAAATGCTTATAATGAAAATGATGAACGATGAGAATGCTTTAAAATGAAAATGAAGAATAGTGTATATGCTTGACTGACTGAGACATGATGAATAATTTGTATGCTCGACTGATTGAGATACTAGAATGAATGATGTAAATATTTTATATAGTGCAGCACTACTAATGTGCGCTTGAGTGTGTGCAGTGGCAGGTAAGACGATATACCGACTGACCCACAATGGAATTTTAGGGGTCGTAATAATAGAAAGAACACATAGGGGTACGACGACAGACTGTTGACCCTGAATTAGCAATCGACGCACGGGTCGGAAGCTTGCGAGCTGGCCCAGGGAAGCGTGTGCCGTACAGGCGAGGCCATACTGACTTGGTCGCGTACGAGAGTTGAGGGGCGCGCGATAAGGAGAGCCTTATCCCTCAGTAGCCCTTAGTCTCCACGAAGTGTAGTCGATAGATCATGGTAATGACTCCCCGATCGCTACACAGTTCTCCTCACAAGAAGAAAGAAAAGAAATTGTCGGAAGGGCCCGCCGAAGAGGTACTTAGACAAGAACGGGAAGAAAGAAAATGAATTGTTGGAAGGGCCCGCCGAAGAGGTACCTAGACAAGAACAAGAAGAAGAAATTAATCAACTGTATAAATGAAAATTTCACATAAGATTTAAGAAATATTTTATTCCATTTTGTTTCATTTTATTATTTTAAATTATTTTTCAAGATTTCATTTTAATTGATTTCATTAATTTTGAATTATTAATTTTAATTGATTTTATCATCTCCAAAAAGAATTGAAAAGATTGATTTTATTTAATTGATTTTGTTATATTGAAAAAGATTATTTGTAAAAGAATTATTTATTCAAAGGTTTTAATTTGATGAATTTTATTATATTTTTATTCAAGATTTTTTTTTTAAAATTGATTTTATTATTTTGGATTATTTTATTAATTCTTGATTAATTTTACTATCTTGAAAATATTTGAAAAAGATTAAAATTTAGTTAATTGATTTTTTTTTTCCAAAAGAAAAAAGCATAATTCCATTCATCCAAAGAGATCAGAATTACATTCAGTATTCACTGTATCAGTGAATTATCCAAGTCCAAAATATGGTTCATTTGATGAGACTGTTACGTCTGCTTTCAAAATGCATAAAATGTTACTTCCCTGTTTTATCCAAAAAAACTAGTTCTGTCCCACCGGACTATTTTGCTTTTACAACTTCATTGAGTTTTATACAAAAAACTTCTATATCGAATATGAAAATATGCACTTTAAACATAAGTTAAATCTATGTTTTTTCAAAATATAAATATAACTATAACATCATAATGTGATTCAGTCAATGTAAGGTCTGTGGTAGAACTCAGTTCTCTGTCCATCATTCTCTTCAGTTACTTTCCAAGTGCCGAAAACCATGAGCTTCCCTTCTTTGGATGCCTGGTCCGCTTTTTGGTTATTTTCCCTGTAAACATGCCGGCATGTGAATGTGTCAAAGGATTTTTTGACCAGCTGAATAGTATTAAGAACATTTGCAAGTCTAATAACTCTGCAGGCTTGAGTTTGATTGGTCCAATTTATAGCATTCATAGAATCTCCATAAACCGCCAGCCTAGAGATACCCCTCTCAGAAGCAAAAATGAGTAGTAATTTTAAACTCATGACTTCAGCAAAGTTATTGGATCCCATTCCAAGGCCCATAGTGAGTGTAAAGAAGTGTGAATCGGAAATATATAAGATTGCTCCCCCACCACAAATCTCATTACTAGCAGCTCCGTCGAAAAACCCCCATGGATATGTTTTATCAATCTCAACATCCATGTTACGTCTCTGTTTAACAACCCTTACATATTCGGGACTTGCTTGAAAAATGCCCACAGATTTTGCACATATAATTTCCGGTATACATGGTTTATCCTGAACTATAGCCCCATTCCTTTCCAGCCAAATCCCCCAGAAGATCAACAGTGGTAGAGTCTTCTGTTTTTTATTTGTTGCCCGTCTCCACCAGTTCTCCCATGCATCTTCCACAGAGATTCCTTCCCATCTACAGTCAAACCCGACCAATTTTGTGCATTCTTTCCAAACAACATTCGTGAACGGACACGTGATGAAGAGGTGTGATATTGTTTCCAGTTCCATCTTACACAAAACGCACCAACCCGGGCCCTGGAAGTTTCTCTTCTGCAGAATATCCCAGGTCGGTACCCGATTCACTAAAGCACACCACATAAAAAGTCTGTTTTTTGATGGGCATTTAAGTTTGCAAAGTGATCTCCACCACCAGACCTCCTCCCTATTAGCTGCTCCTGCACTAAGCACAAGATAACCCATCTTTGGTGTGTAAATCCCCGCCGGATCAAGTTCCCAAGTCAGTTCATCCTCCTGGTTCGAGAGGTGTATATTATCCCTATTCAAACCACTGATGTAGCTATTCAAATAAGCAGCCTCAGGATCCCCCAAGCCTAGCATATTCGCAGTTTTCCAGTGTTGTATCCACGGGTCATCAGGTCGCTGTTCAGCCAAATGATTAAGAGTGATAATGCCCCTATTTTCCAAAGTATGTACAACATTTGCAGGCAACAAATGTAATTGTTCACTCCCGATCCATGGATCTCTGCCTACTTTCACCTTTTCTCCGTTACCCACATTCCAAGCCAGATTATTCTCCACCAGTGAAAAGGATTTTACCACTGCCTTCCAAATCACGGATCCCCCAATATGTGACTTCCTAGGGTTCCTAATCCAATCTTCCAGACTCATGTCTGATAGATACTTCCCTTTAATAACCCTGGTCCATAAGTTGTTAGTCTTAATAAGTCTCTAGCCTCCCTTAGCTTCCAACGCCTGAGCAAACAGAAAGATGTTTTTTAATCCCCATCCCCCTAGACCTTTAGGTACAGCAATCCGCTTCCAGTTGACCCAAGGGGTTACCTGACCCTCCTTCTTACCACTCCACAGGAATCTAAAGCATAACCGCCTGATAAGTTCAAGAATTCCTTTGGGTATCCAAGACAAAGACATCCAATATACTGGAATGGCTTCCGAGACTGCTTTAACCAGAACCAACCTGCCAGCTCTCGACATCCACTTGTGACTCCAGACATTCAATCTTTTCTCCACCTTACCTATCAGCCATCTCCAATCCTTTTTAAGATATACATTAGCTTTTAGGGACAAACCTAGATATTTCAAACCCTCGTCAAGATCAGATAATTTAAAAGGGAAATTCTCAACAAGTGCCCGCTCCTCATCCGGTCGCAGCAAATGGGTAGTAAGAGTGGATTTATCAGCATTTATATCCATTCCCGTAGCTTGAGAGAAAAGTTCCAAGATCTCCTTCAAAGTCCGGGTATCCCTTCGATCTCCTGAGCAGAAGATGATAATGTCGTCCACAAATAACAGATGAGTAACAAATAACTGCTCCCCAATGCCAATGCCATTAAATCTCCCCTGTAATTTAGCATCAAGTATAGCCCTACTCAATCCTTCTGCCACCAACAAAAATAGAAGGGGGGAAAGTGGACAGCCTTGCCTAAGGCCTCTTTCTGCATGAAAAAAAGAAGTGGCCGCTCCATTCAATAACACAGAGAATGTTACAGTGGTTATACAAGACATGATCCATCTAATAAAATTTATACCAAAACCCAGATGAGTTAGAAGAAGCCGGATATAAATCCAACTCACCTTGTCGTATGCTTTGGACAAATCAATTTTAAGAATAGCTCCTTTGATATGCCGAGTCTTCAAACTGTGTAGACCTTCCTGAGCCACCCCTATAGCCTCATGTATCTGATGAACTTCAAGAAAGCCAAATTGTTCAGCTGAGATATGCTCAGATAGTGATACCTTTAGTCTCCGAGAAATGACCTTCGATACAATCTTGTAGATACAATTGCACAATGAAATAGGTCTGAATTCAGAGAGAGTAACCGGATTATCAGTCTTTGGTATGAGTGCTGTAAAGGTAGAATTGAAACATGCAGGTATCTTCCCATTCAAGCGAGTATCTTCTACCACCTGTAAAAGATCCAGCCCCACAGTCTCATACAGTTCCATAAAAACTTAAACCGTCCATCCATCCGGCCCGGGGCTCTTATCTTTCTGGAGGCTTCCAAGGACCTCCTTTAACTCCTCCTCATTTACTGCACGCATCAATCTCCTGTTATCCTCCTCCTCAGCAAAACGCGGAAATAATTGAGCTATCCTAATAACTTCTGCAATAGAGGCCTGGGCTGGAGCCTTAAATAAGTTCTGGAAATGACCCACCCCGCATCTAGCTTTGCCTTCAAAGTCAAAATGTTCTATGCCTGCTTCATCTTTCAAGCTCCAAATAGTATTGGCCGCCTTCCTCCCCCTGGCGTATGCATGAAAAAACTTAGTATTCTCATCCCCACATCCCAGCCAAATCGCCCTACTCTTGAGTCTCCAGGTTTCCTCCTTTTCCAACAAAAGGTTATTTATTTTGCCTTCCAACCTGGCCATTGCAGCCTTGGAGTCCAGAGACATTAGACCCCCTCCATCCCCTTCATAGATCAGTAGTAGTTCATCCTCTATCTGTTTCAATTCAGTATCCTCCCTAACCTTCTTATCAATAGCCCATTCTTTGACAACTCCTTTTAATCGTTGAATGTTCTCAGCGAACTGAAATGCCGCAGTGCGTTCATGGTCCACATCATACGACCTCCAAAGGTCCAGAAAGAGACTTTTAAAAGAATCATCACTAAGCCAATTCTTATTAAACTTGAGAGAGCTAGGTGGATTGTTTGTTCCTCTTCTGATCTCAAGGAAGATAGGGAAGTGATCAGAATCCCCACTGCTCCCTACCCACTGCCTGATTTGTAGAAACCTGTCCACCAACTGTTCAGCCACCAGAAACCGATCTAGTCTCTTTGCCACCCGAGCCTCTCCACTCCTGTTATTCCTCCAAGTGGGTTTCAGCTTGATAGGTTCAATATCCAACAAGTTTTTACGAACCAACTTCTGTTGAAAGTATCCTGCCAATGGATCCACATTTGCTTGAGGGCCCCAAATTTCAGATTGCCCTAATGTAAAATTTAAATCTCCCTCCACCACAACTGATTCACCATCCAGGAGCTGATCCTGCAGTAGTGAATCCCAGAAAGGAGCTCTATTTACATAGGGCCCGTAGACATTAACCACCGTGAAACAAGTACCCAAGTCAACAGATAGAAACTCAGCTCCCAACACAGAAGCCATCCCCCAAGCATTAATCAGTTTAATCGCACAATTCTTCCATCCCACAGCCAACCCCCCAGAGCGACCCCTAACATCCAGCGTCACAAAGGTCCAGCCAGCCATCCATAGTTCCAATTTCTCCTTGATGATATCACCTAACCCTAAGGTCTCTTGTAGCAGAATCACATCAGGGTGTTCAAGAGTAAGCACCCTCATGAAGGCTGATTTCGTTTTAGGCCCAGCCAGACCCCGACAATTAAAGGACATGATCTTCATATCCGAACATTCGTCCGGGCATTCACTGCTCTAAGTTCCCTCTCAATGGAGACTTGTTTCCCATCCCGAAGATCCAATCTGGCCCTGTTCTGAGCCTTAGATAACTGAGACCTACGGCCTCTACCTTTACGAGCTGGCGCCTTCACTTTTCCTAAACCCCCCCCAGAAATCTTAGTGCATGATCGGAGATTATACCCAGATGCAGATGACTCGGGTGAGGAGGGCTCAGAATACACATCCACCTTCCCAGGATCCGGTTCAATAGTTGTCAGATTGTCCTCCAAAAGAAGAGGAGGCAAAACAGGGTTGAGAACAGAAGGTTCATCCACCGTGTAATTGTAACTCCCACAAGGGGCCGAGGTAAATGTAAGGGGAAGATTCTCAGAAAGACCTGATAGGGATAAATTTTGCAGTCCCTCTACCCAATCAAGCCCAACCACAGAGCACTGATTGATATAAAAATGTACTGAGGATGTTAAAGAGAAAGAAGGAATACCCGAATAAGAAGGTCCCGACACATCAACCACAGCCACTGGAGCGGAACCAAGTATGTCATCTGCAAGTGTAATGTTGTATTCAGCATGATTGTCCCGCACCGCATCTGATTCCTGGCAAGAAGGTTCCAAAACCTCGTCAATCCGGTCGCCACCTGAGTCCTTCTTCACAGGCGACGATTCGTTGTTCAACAGGTCCAGCGGTTCTTCCATAGATTCCATAACAGTAGGTTTTCTCCTCCCCCATTTAGAGTGCGAACCGAAAGATGACAAGCAGTCGCCGGGTGTCCATAGACATGACACCGCCTGCACCTGAAGGGCACATTCTCATAATCCAGCATCTGAGGAATACTAACATGCCCCCATTCCAAATTTATGACCTCCGGTAGTCCTTCACGAATATTCAAATTTACCAAAATTCTTGCAACTTGCTTGTAATGAGTCTCCAAAAAGGAGAGATCAGCCTCCAGAAAGTTTCCTAAAATATCCCCAATCTTACGAAAATGGCTAATATCCCAGAAATGCAGAGGAAGTCCCGGTAATCTTACCCATACCGGAGTCAAATCAATTCTCTCCCGACTAGCATCAAAGAGTGGATGCCAGGGCTTCAACAATACCGGCGAATGATTCAAGTGCCAATTCCTGTCGAGAATTTTGCGCACATCATATTCAGATTGAAGTACCACCGCAAACCACCCCCGAAGCAACATGTCTACCTCAGGTGTGTAGCCTAACACCTCGCGCCAGTGTGAATCCACCCACTCCAGCACAGTAGGTCGAGCGAAATTTCTGCCCATAACCCTACCCACCAGCGTCAAACGAGACATCTCAAGGACTCGTTCCCAGGCAATATCCTCGCCTACAGCATAACTACCCACAATGCGGGTTTTAATCCAGCTCCTCCTGCGACGCCTACTAGGTCCTTTTTGAGCAGCCCCGACCCCCGATGCAACCCCCACCTTATCCTTCGGAGACCCAACAACCGCCGAAGGGCTATCAAAGCCACGATGTTCAGAAATATCCAGTGGCACCCTCACATCCACTCCAGTTCCACCACAAACCGTCCCACACAAATGCTGTACCTGTCGATCCACACCCTCATCCGCAATCTGTCCAAAACCGATCGCCACTTCAAAACCCTCCTGCAAACCAGACACCGGGAACCCTAGATTCCGAGCAAAAAAATCTCCAGCCTCCCTCCAACTCGAACTACCCAGAAAATCCACTGACATTCCATCATTTTCTAGGTTCTCCGGCAGCAAGCTATGTGGGGAGAATGTCAGGTACTCCGAGGGTGAGAATCCATTTACCGGCCTCACCTGCCCCAAACCGGTTGAATCAGTGCCAACAGGCCCCAGCAATGGGATTTCCTCCAGGCCCTCCATCTGCCCTCCACCTGGCACCCCCCATACATCCTGTGCCTCCAGCTGGTCACCAGAATAGTCTGCCATGTCCACTTCCTCTACCAAAGCCAAAAACCCTGAGAACTGCTGCAAACCCTACCAATAACCCCAGTTCACCGACACTAGCTCCAACAAACCTGACAAACAAACCAAAAGAGCATCGGCACAATAGTTTATTCAAACCCATCCCCAAGAACGTCCGCCTTCCATCGCCATCCAGTACATTCAACGATGAAGTGACAGCGAGAGGTTTGGTCAGCAGGACCTCTCCCCTACCGCGGCTGGTAGCTCCCATCTACCCTACGCAGATGCGAAACCCTACCTGCACGCCGCCTCTCCATCGTCCCCCTACTAGTTAATTGATTTTATCATTATTGAAAAAGAGTTTAATTTAGATTAGAATTTTTTAGAAAAGAGATATTTTAATTCTTACTTTTATTCTTTTAAATTTTATAAAGAAGAGATTTAAAATAAATTAAAATTTTAGTAAAATCTTTTAATTCTATTTTAGTAATTAGAAAAGAAAGGAATTTAGAAAGCTTTAAGTCTAACTAAAAGATATTAAGTAAACTAAATAAGAACCAAAACATAAGAAGAACTCTACTACACCTAACTCCCACTGATTTAGGGAATTAGGTGCACACTTAAGATGAAGAGACACTTGTAATTTGAGAGTAATTGTTAATAAATTATTAAATTAAATTAAATATGTGCATGGACAGACATATGGCACACAGAATTTTTTTATATAATGAGGGAGGAGAAGGAGAGAAAGACATATCTTGCTCCCAAGTGTTGGATGGGCACCGGAATCGAGAATTGATTTTGTGAATTCTTGTGAGTTGGGATTAGCTTTCCGGGGATTGGGGAATCCCACCAGAAAATTTGCGTTGTGTGTTCTTGCGACCCCATTTGCTCGGGGGTTCGGGGTGAAGAAGAATAACCCCGATACGGTAGGGAGGTCAACCGAGGGGTCACTCGGTACTTTGTCAAGAAATTTGATTGGATCGTGCGGCAACCACTTCGAGGACTCCATTGATTCCCTGGACCAACCGTCGAAAACAGGTTTGAAGTATTTAGTTTATTTATTTTGCTAACTCTTGTGGTGGAATGAATAAATCTGGTTATATAGTTTTATTTATTGACATTCATGTACTGCAATAGATAGAACTAGATCTGTGGCCTCTATATCCTCTTCTGAAAAATCGTACTGGAAGTTCTGAAATTAATTATACTTATATTTTAAAATTTTGTGGAAGTATTTTTGGGGAACCCAAAACGGGGGTCCCTACATATGCTTGGAAAGTGTTCCCTAAGGGTTGTAGCTTTGTGCTACTAAAGTACCCTTGAATGATATGTATTGTATTGAGCTACTTTGTGAAATTGGGCCGAAGTTAAGTGAAATATTGTTGCTATAAATTCATATTTCAGATTTGTCCCTAAGGCTGAAAGTTCACAGGAAATAGATATGGGAAACCTCAAGGTTGAGGTGAAATTTATGAAATTGCATTAAAATTTAAAAGTTATATTCACAAAATTTTTACATGGTATCGAAGCTTATTGGGATGAAATTTCCTTCTTGCTGTTTTGAAGGAAAAATATTTCAGTTGGTGAACCTAGGAGTGGTTGTTTAATTGTGAGAAGTGGTCAAATCCATCTGAATGTCCGCATCCTTGTAGAAACTATTGGAGTGTGCTCCCTCTTTATCTTTGCTTCCTGGATTACCTGTCCTTGAACTTATATCCATCCTCGATCACTATGCATGCTTACTAGTATCATCATTGTGTTACCCTTGAGATCTCATACATAATCATACCTTCATTAGTATAATCTCAATACTATCAAAACACAATAATCTTAAACATGTATAGTCATGATCATTTCAAACAAAGATAATAAGCATTAGCATTCAATGTTTTAGGGAATACTTCTCTTACACATGCATATTCATATTTGACCATAGAACTCTTTTGGTTAGTCATATCATCAATCAAGGTAAGAGACATAATATGCACAAACCCTAGATTACTTAAATTTTTAACTTCATAAATAACCATTATCAATCATGCCATGTATACTTATATAAGAGATCCTAACACAAGGTAGGATTCTAACTTGATATAGGAAAAACATACTTGGATTAACATGCTAGCTAGTTATGTCTAACATACCTGCATAATGTCTTCTTGTTCTCTTCAATGACTTGTGCTAGTAACCTGCATATCTCATAGGTTAACCATTATAGACCCAAGTTATACATACCTCGTAAGTAGATATTCTATGTGATCCATGACAATGGATGAATCTTTGTCTTCATGTCACCATGGTCATATGTTCTTGAGCTAGAACATGATTTGTCTTTCTTGATGTACCTTTCATGTTAGCGGACAACATCAACCTCATACAACACCACAATGCATTAGTACAATCATAAGTGTCAAAACCCTAATCAATGAATATCTGCATTCATTATTTTATTAAGGTGATACGACAAGTCTAAAGTTAATCAATATTGTACTAACCTTAATGAAGACAAACATAGCATAAACTTAATCGTGAACTGATCTCGAAACATACCTGGATAAGTCATACCTGTCGAGATTGCTTGTAATCTTCTTATGTAAGGCCTTAGCCTCATCTCCCTCTGAAACAGGAGCTTCTTCACTTATGCAGGTGACCAATCCATTCTCTTCTAGGATTAACCTAATCCACTTGATTTGCAGAAACTGGATCTAGAGCTGGATTAGGGTTTGTCAGGGAAACCCTAAAAATTCAAACTTTGAATTTCAAACTTCTGAAAGGATAGAAAGATGCACTGTGATGAGCTGATCAACTTGGTATATTCAAAATTTGAAAAATGCAAAGTTTCACCCCTCAAATTTGCTTTTCAATCTTTTGAATTTACTAGGGAGGACCCTGAATTAGGGTTTGAGTTTCCCGGAGCTTCACCCAACCAAATAGTTTGATACAAAGCTCCAAACTTTGTTTTTTCCAAGGATCTCCCATCTATGGTCACAGATTTCAAAAATTCTCATTTTTGCAGAAGCCCTAAATTTTCATCTTTCCGATCAAACTTCCGAACTAGGGTTTGATCAAGCCCGACCTTCTTCCCAACCAAAAAATGCGATCTTGGTCTCTAAATTTTGATTTTTCTGAGTAGCATCCAACCGTGGTCTCCAATTCAAAGAATTACAACTTTCTCCGAAACCCTTATTTCCCACAGTAGTGACGATCCAAAAATGAAGGTGCTCAGAAATCAATTCTGTTTGGACAAAAATATGTACCTTATTGTTTCTGGTGTAAATCTGAAATTACAAATCCACATGGTATGAAACTTGGACCTGTGGTAGCCCGACCTATCTTCTTTCCAACCCCATAGGTCTGACCTTAATTGGATTCTCTAAGAGATTTATTCCAAGTGTCGCAACGTGACTTGTTTATGGGATAAAACAGGAGAGCGAACTTGTACAATGTGCCATGTGTCACTGGTTTAGTTTCGGCATCTGAAAAAGTTACCTAAGAAAGTACAGTCCGTTCCCTACCTGTCACATTTTACGAAATTTCAATTGGAGCTTCCTAGCCCAAGTTGTGACCTTTTGTCCTAGGTCACCTATTTATGACTCAGATCTGGAAGAGGCAGAAACCCTATATTGTACAGATCATAAATCACAAAGTACAATGAATTAGAGGTTTTCCGTTGGACACAAGGTACATGGGGATCTTATATTCGACCTATAATATTTTCAGATCCTGAAACCTCGCCGAAATGTATTTATAGCGAAAGTTCTATGATGACTCGTTTTTTCTATATGAAGCCCTAGCTTCACAAGTGCAACAAGTGTCATAAATGCCATACCATGCCTTCTTTCAGAATAGCTCTAATACCACATTAATTTTTGAGCATTTAATCCAATATACTCTAGGATATTTACTAAGAGAATAACATAAACAACATATCAATCATAGCAATGCATAACAATCACATCAAGCAATCACATGAGACAATAGACACACAGAGTTTTCTTGGGGAAAACCATAAAGGTGAAAAACCCCAATAGCTTCCTTAGAGATAGAAAGAGAAAATAGTACAACCCAAGTATAGGATATAGTCTTCTACTAGCAGATGATCCTCCTCCTCACATGTGCGCCACTTTCTGAGAGATGGAAGAGTGAGTAATGAAGTGATCAAATAGAGATCTCCCGATCTCTATTTATACTTGTCCTGTCCTGCCCAATAAACTAGTGGGGCCGACTTGTCTAGCTTAGCCTAATAACCCATGGTTAACTTAATCAGAGTCGACCCCACACATGGTGGTCTAAAAACCCATCGACAAGTTACGACACTTGCGACACTTGTCAATACAAATGACGACACTTCCATATGGAGGAATAATACATCTCTATAGGAGTACAATATACATAGGTGAAATACATTCTGAAGTTACGTATACATCAACACTCCCTCTTAACTAGGAAGGTATTTCTCGACATAGATCTTCTAGCACAAGTCTTCTTCTCTGGATCATCATCAGCGAATCATCGTCCTCGAATCATCATCATCGTCACTGTTGCTGCTATCTCAATCAATCTCCAATCTACTCATCATAGGAAGTTCTACAGAGCCAGTCCTTTTTCATACTAGATGTAGGCCCACCACCTGCAGGTATTCATCATCACTGTCCATATTGTGGAATCCTCAGGACTGATTACGTGCATCAACAAAACCTTAAAAGAGCATCCCAGGCATTTTACAAGCACGCAGCTCAACCTATTGGATATCCCAGGATCTTTTACATGTGACTGTCACAAAACCTTAAAAGAGTGTCTTGCCAAGCAAGATCTCTAAAGAGCATCTGAGGCCTTTTTCATCCTATCCAGATCTCCAGGACTTATTATATGTGACCCCCCCACCACAAAACCTTAAAAGAGTGTCTTTCCAAGCAAGATCACTAAAGAGCATTTGAGGCCTTTTTCATCCTATCTAGATCTCCAGGACTTATTACATGTGGTCCACAAAACCTTAAAAGAGTGTCTTGCCAAGCAAGATCTCTAAAGAGCATCTGAGGCCTTTTTCATCCTATCCAGATATCCAGGACTTATTACATGTGGTCTAGAAAAACCTTAAAAGAGTGTCTTGCCAAGCAAGATCTCTAAAGAGCATCTAAGGCCTTTTTCATCCTGTCCAGATCTCCAAGACTTATTACATGCTACCCTTGCACAACCTGTCCACGGCCACAGAGTATCAACCTGATACTCACCATACATCATCCTGATCATCATAACTGCACCGTCCTGATGCATATCATCTGGAGAAACATCCTGAAGCTCGTCATCCATGATCATCCTGATCATACACAGTATTTGTCTACTACATATCATCATACATGATCTACCTGATCATACAATGTATCCACCTGATACATATACAAATATATGATCCACCTGATCATACCTAATACATATCAATATACATGATCTACCTGATCATACAACGTATCTACCTGATACATTCACAGATACATATACATGATCCAACTGATCATATCCAACATCCAACATGATGCATATACATATACATGATCCAACTAATCATAACAAGAATCCAACGTGATGCATATACATATACATGATCCAACTGATCATAACAAGCATCCAACATGATGCATATACAGAGCAGTAACTGGAGCATCGTCCTGATGCTCATCAATTAGCGCTTACATCCATAGCCATGGGAAGGATCCTCCTCTCACCATGCTTGGCATGGGTTCCAGCAAATGTGTCCATCACTTCTTCCTTGAATTATCGTCAATCTGAAGAACACCAAGCCTCTCTCTGAAGTACTTAAACTTCACTCTAGCTAGTGGTTTCGTTAGCACATCTGCAACATGCTCATCCATCGCAACATACAGGAGTTTCAATGCTCCTCTCTGCACCATATCCCTAATATAGTGATATTTGATCTCAATGTGTTTCGACCTATCGTGGAACATCGGGTTCTCAGATAGCTTCACACAACTCTGGTTGTCACAAAAGATACCAGTACCCTCCAGCAGGAGATCAAATAACTCAGACAGTAGCTTCCGGAGCCATACTGCCTCACAACTGGTCGAACAAGCTGCAACATCCTTTGCTTCAGCTGTACTCAGTGCTACACAGGACTGCTTCCTGCTAAACCAAGAGATCACACCTGATCCCATACTAAAGCAACACCCAGATGTGCTCTTCCTATCTGCAGCACTGCCTGCCCAATCTGAATCAACATAACCTTGCAAGTTAAAATTTTGATTCTCATCATACTTGAGCCCATAATCAACCGTACCCTTTAGGTACCTCAGAATATTCTTTACAGCAACTAGGTGAACACCTCTGGGATCCGTCAGGAACTGGCTCAATGTGTTCATCGCAAAGAAAATATCTGGTATCGTATTTGTCAGGTACATCAAGGACCCAATCATCTGACGATACATCGTGACATCAACTGACTCATATGAAGCATCACACAGAAGCTTCAGGTTCGATTCCATAGGTGTGGCCATGGCCTTGCAGTCCATCATCCCAAACCTCTTCAGAATCTCTACTGCATACTTCCCTTGTCCAAGGAAGATCCCATCTGAACTCTGCCACACCTCCATGCCTAAAAAATAGTGCATCATCCCCAAGTCCTTCATCTTGAACTCAGCAACAAGCTTCCTCTTGGTATCGACAATCAATCCATCCTCACCTGTTACAAATAGGTCATCCACATACAAGAGTAGTATCACAGGATTTCCTCCCTCAACCTTGTAGTAAAGGTTGGAATCTGCTTTACTCTTAGTAAATCCCAAACTGGATAGAAAGCTGTCTATCCTACCATACCAAGTTCTAGGAGCTTGCTTCAAGCCATGCAAGGTTTTATTCAACCTGCACACATATGACTTCCTGTCATGTGTCTCAAAACCAAGTGGCTGCTCCACATACACTTCCTCCTTGACTACACCATTCAAGAAAGCTGTCTTGACATCCATCTAGTGTATCCTCCATTTCATCACTGTAGCCATGGCAAGTACTAATATGATGGAAGTGTATCTGGCTACAGGAGCAAAATTTTCTTCATAGTCTATTCCCTCTTTCTGAGAGAAGCCACGAGCTACAAATCTTGCTTTGTACTTTTCTATGCTTCCATCTGCAGCATGCTTGATCTTATAGATCCACTTAGAAGTCACAACAGACTTCCCCTCAGGTCTTGGGACAACATCCCAAACATCATTCTTCATGATCGACTGGTACTCCTTGATCATGGCATTCTTCTCGGATCCTGGGAACTTGAATATCTTTAATATCTTCAATAGATAACTTTGTTGCTGAAAAACTGTTGTAGTCCTTCTTTTGTAGGTGATGGTATATGATATTTCCTACATAACAAGTTAAATTGCATAATTAGAAACATCTCATAGTTTTTAGAACATATTCTTACACATAAAGAAATATTTCATACAGTCATGCAATTAATTTAGCCAATATAACATTTATCCATATCTCGTGACTTTCTAGATGCCTTCCAATCTCTACCAGAACATTGTTAAGAGTGTGCACAACTCCCAACATGTCAGCAAAGAGGTTCATTCTAGATAAGTAGCAATGGAATGTTGTACAGTGCCATAGGCCACTTACCCATCACATGCATATTAGTAGTATACTGTTCATTAATGCAATAATTCTAATATGCATAATACACACCCTAAGTGTAGGAACATAAGCATATACATCATTGAACAATATTATTTAAACAAACAAATATACAAGAAATGACAATTCAAATACTTATCTTTGTTTGTTTGTTGGGTTGACTCCCTCTCAGTCTTTGCTTCCTTTTTGCAACTCTATTCTGATGTGGATTGTGAGAAGTGGTCAAATCCATCTGAATGTCTGCATCCTTGTAGAAACTACTGGAGTGTGCTCCCTCTTGATCTTTTCTTCCTGGATTACCTATCCTTGAACTTATATCCATCCTCGATCACTATACATGCTTACTAGTATCATCATTGTGTCACCCTCGAGATCTCATACATAATCATACATTCATTAGTATAATCTCAATACTATCAAAACACAATAATCTTAAACATGTATAGTCATGATCATTTCAAACACAGATAATAAGTATTAACATTCAATGTTTTAGGGAAGACTTCTCTTACTCATGCATATTCATACATGCTTACTAGTATCATCATACATCCTCGATCACTATACATGCTTACTAGTATCATCATTGTGTCACCCTCGAGATCTCATACATAATCATACATTCATTAGTATAATCTCAATACTATCAAAACACAATAATCTTAAACATGTATAGTCATGATCATTTCAAACACAGATAATAAGTATTAACATTCAATGTTTTAGGGAAGACTTCTCTTACTCATGCATATTCATATTTGACCATAGAACTCTTTTGGTTAGTCATATCATCAATTGAGGTAAGAGACATAATATGCATAAACCCTAGATTACTTAAATTTCTAACTTCATAAATAACCATTATCAATCATGCCATGTATACTTATATAAGAGATCCTAACACAAGGTAGGATTCTAACTTGATATAGGAAAAACATACTTGGATTAGCATGCTAGCTAGTTAGGTCTAACATACCCGCATAATGTCTTCTTGTTCTCTTCAATGACTTGTGCTAGTAACCTGCATATCTCATAGGTTAACCATTATAGACCCAAGTTATACATACCTCGTAAGTAGATATTCTATGTGATCCATGACAATGGATGAATCTTTGTCTTCATGTCACCATGGTCATATGTTCTTGAACTAGAACATGATTTTTCTTTCTTGATGTACCTTTCATGTTAGCGGACAACATCAACCTCATACAACACCACAATGCATTAGTACAATCATAAGTGTCAAAACCCTAATCAATGAATATCTACATTTATTATTTTATTAAGGTGATACGACAAGTCTAAAGTTAATCAATATTGTACTAACCTTAATGAAGACAAACATAGCATAAACTTAATCGTGAACTGATCTCGAAACATACCTGGATAAGTCATACCTGTCGAGATTGCTTGTAATCTTCATATGTAAGGCCTTAGCCTCATCTCCCTCTGAAACAAGAACTTCTTCACTTATGCAAGTGACCAATCCATTCTCTTCTAGGATTAACCTAATCCACTTGATTTGCAGAAACTGGATCTAGAGCTGGATTAGGGTTTGTCAGGGAAACCCTAAAAATTCAAACTTCTGAAAGGATGGAAAGATGCGCCGTGATGAGCTGATCAACCTGGTATATTCAAAATTTTAAAACTGCATAGTTTCACCCCTCAAATTTGCTTTTCAATCTTCTGAATTCACTAGGGAGGACCCTAAATTAGGGTTTTGAGTTTCCCGGAGCTTCACCCAACCAAATAGTTTGATCCAAATCTCTAAAATTTGATTTTTCCAAGGAGCTCCCAGCTATGGCTAAAAATTTCAAAAATTCCCATTTTTGCAGAACCCCTAAGTTTTCATCTTTCCAATCAAACTTCTGAACTAGGGTTTGATCAAGCCCGACCTTCTGCCCAACCAAAAAATTCGATCTTGGTCTCTAAATTTTGATTATTCTGAGTAGCATCCAGCCATGGTCTCTGATTCAAAGAATTACAACTTTCTCTGAAACCCTTATTTCCCACAGCAGTGACAATCCAAAAATGAAGGTGCTCAGAAATCAATTCTGTTTGGACAGAAATATGTACCTTATTGTTTCTGGTGTAAATCCAAAATTACAAATCCACAGGGTCTGAAACTTGGACCTGTGGTAGCCTGACCTGTCTTCTTTCCAACCCCACAGGTCTGACCTCAATTGGATTCTCTGAGAGAGTTATTCCAAGTGTCGCAACGTGACCTGTTTATGGGATAAAACAGGAGAGCGAACTTGTACGACATGCCACGTGTCATTGGTTCAGTTTCAGCTTGTTAAAAACTTACCTGAGAAACTGCAGTCCATGCCCTACCTGTCACTTTTTACAAAATTTCATTTGGAGCTTCCTAGCCCAAGTTGTGACCTTTTTTCCTAGGTCACCTGTTTATGACTCAGATCTGGAAGAGGCAGAAGCCCTATATTGTACAGATCATAAATCACAAAGTACAACGAATTAGAGGTTGTCCTTTGGACACAAGGTACATGGAGATCTTATATTCGACCTATAAGATTTTAAGAGCCTGAAACCTCGCCGAAATGTATTTATAGCTAAATTTCTATGATGATTGGTTTTTGCTATATGAAGCCCTAGCTTCGCAAGTGCAACAAGTGTCATAAATGCCATACCATTCCTTCTTTCAGGCTAGCTCTAACACCATGTTAATTTTTGAGAATTTAATCCAATATACTCTAGGATATTTACTGAGAGAATAACATGAACAACATATCAATCATAGCAATGCATAACAATCACATCAAGCAATCACATGAGACAATAGACACACAGAGTTTACTTGGGGAAAACCATAAAGGTGAAAAACCCCCAATAACTTCCTCAGAGATAGAAAGAGAAAATAGTACAACCCAAGTACAAGAGATAGTCTTCTACAGGCAGATGATCCTCCTCCTCACATGTGCGCCACTTTCCGAGAGATGGAAGAGTGAGTAATGAAGTGATCAAATAGAGATCTCCTGATATCTATTTATACTTGTCATGTCCTATCCAATAAACTAGTGGGGATGACTTGTCTAGCTTAGCCTAATAACCCATGGTTAACTTAATCAGGGCCGACCCCACACATGGTGTTTTTAATAACCCATCGACAAGTTACGACACTTGCGACACTTGTCAATACAAATGACGACACTTCCGTATAGAGGAATAATACATCTCTATAGGAGTACAATATACATAGGTGAAATACATTCCAAAGTTACATATACATCAACAAAGGATTTTATGGGTTGAAGCCTAGTTGATCTTGTGATCATAAGAGTGTGATATCACCTATGATAGGTATTGATGCTACTTCATTGATGGAAGGTATAAATGCCTCATTGAGTTCCTCTTTGTTTCGAGAATACTTTAATATTCTCTACTGAACAAGGCCAACCACGTGAAGGTGGAAACTCTTATGGCCCCTCACCCCCCACATCAATCTCAATTCTCCATTCCCAAAGCGTGTACTTGAAAAAAAATTAAATTTATGTGCCAGCATGTGGATTTCGTCATAAATAAACATTTACCATTCATTCATTAAAATATAACATTCATTAATTCACTCATTTATTCATTAAGCAAAAAATAATGCATGACATTATATTATTGAAAATAAGTATACATAGTGTTTTTCAGTCACTTTTTTCTAGTTTTTTTCTTTTGACAAAATCAGCAAGCAACTAATATTTTGCAACTTGTTGTTCAGTTCTTGTGGCATCTATAGCTTGCTTTACTATCTACCTAGTAGTGTACTCACGACATGGATGTTGCTACAAGGGGTTGATATTTGCTGCAATAATTTAAAAATATTCCATTGATATCTTTTATTATTATAATGACAAGTATTTCATTAAAAAAAAATTACAGAGGTTTTTTTTACCTGATGTGGCCACATCATGTACTTCAACTTCCGTCTAGGCTCATCTTGTATAGTATGACCCTCTACATTCTCTGCAGTTGAAACATGAAAAAGTACAATTAATATTCGCCATTTTCAATGCAATATTTTAAAATATAGCATATGAATACATTCATTACCAGGATTCGAAGAATGACCTTCGATGGGTTGTTCTCCATTATCGACATTAAGTGGATTGTTTCTTTCCTGCTCAAAACAGAGCCAATATTTTATGGAAAATGTTTATAATGAATAGATTGCACAAGTAATCAATATTAAATAAACTTCATTGATTTTCTATACCTGCACACAAGATGGATCACTGAAAGACTATGTTTACCTAGAGAAGCTTTTTCGGTGTTTTAACAACAGCTCCAAAGCTGTGCTGGAAACCAAGCTTCAAGTCTTCCTCCGTGGGAACTTCCTTGAATCAATCAGACTGAAAATTTGCATAACGTCATGAATTTAACTTTTACGATGAAATAAAAACAAAAATAATTTACAATTTATTATTTGGATGCATGTCACGTCCCCTCTTGGCGATCCGACGCAAGGAAGGGATCATGATACTAAAATCTGGGATTTTAGACAATACTCAGCCAAATTCATCATCAATAAAACAAATGGCTTTACAAATAAAATGCGTTTGTGTGCAGATTCAAATCAAGCAAACATGCACAGCGGAATAAAAACATCATCCACACACATTCACATGCATCCACCATATCAAGAACAACCATCTATTAATTAAAACATTGCAGAAGTAAAAACACATTAAAGAATATACTCATCTTGATGTAAAGTTGTCCTAAGCAACTATCTATGTCGCTGCAACGTTCCACCCCAACCATAGGTCTCTGCCCAACCTATATTCTTTTAGCACTCAGAGACTACTCCCGAGCTGGGCATGATATCTAGAAGAAAATGAGACTCTGAAGCTCAACACAACCAAAGCAATGGATACCCATCCCAACCCCAACATTCTCTTACACACAAAAAACTCAAAAGCTAGGAATGGATACACATTTTCAACAATGGATTTACAAATTAGGATCCATGGGTTTTCCCCAAATCGTGGCACAACCCAAAAAACGGATCGTGGAAAGAGGAAATCAACCCTAGGGAAGAATACCGATTTCTCCCACAAATGTATGAGCATTGAGTGGGCCAAAACGGTGTCTATAAAACTTCCAAATCAATTTATTCTCTTCCCCACTATTAACCAAAACAAAAACGCCCTCCCCAGCTAGAAAAATGAAGGAAAACATAGAAAAACCATGGAGGAAAACGCCCAGGTGACTCCCAACTCGTGAGAGAGAAAAACTGATGGGTGAAGAATGGCTTGGGGATCAATTTCATGGTTCCTTTCTTTCCAAGAAATCCAAACACATATTTCTATGAAGGGTGGCGTGTCCATACCTGAATTTGGACAACCATACATGTCCATTCCCCAAGGTATTAACTACCTCAACCAACTCTTGGGAGAAATGAATGATTGGGCACAAAAGTCAACATGGGTAGTTGAGGGTTTACGGGTTCTCTCATTGACACTTGGCTTGACTTGATTGGCTCAAGGGTTTGAATATTTCCCTCCCAATTCCTTGTAAATATCATTTCCCCCATCTCTTGTTGCATTGCATAGCTAGTTGTGGGAATTTCTATTAAAATGCATATTTACAATTTCCATGGCTCACTAGCACATGGGTAACATAATACCAAATACTTTCCTCTTCAAGATCAAGCGTTCACTAGCAGGGCCTTGGCCTTGAGCTCCACAATAGGAATCATACATAATATGCATACAATATTTACATTATAGCCCAAAATATCCAAAGGGTCAAAATGGGGTTATGACAATCCCCTCCCCCTTGGAATAACACCATCCTCGGTGTTCCAATACTTAGGAATACTTACATAGTTTGCACATGTCCAAATTTTACAAAAATGTTACAGGTATTCCCTGCATGTCATCCTTTTACTTGAACCTTCAGGACCAAGTCCTTTGGTTTCCACAAGTTTCTCCCAGCTGGCTTTGATATTCCAGCTTTGCATGTGGTAATTGATCCACAAAAATCCTCCCCTTTTCTCTACATTCCATCTGATCTGCAAGTCTAGAAACTTTACGACTGCTTCCCTCTTGAAGTTCCTTTGTTGGGTAGTTGCAGAGGCAATGATTTCCTCCACATTTCCAACATTTCACTGACTGCTTTATCTTTTCTTGCTCAATTTCCTTTGAGTCTTCCCACCTGGAACATTTCTTAATCGGCCGATTGGATGAATGCTTCTTCATTGACCTACTTTCCTTTCCCTTACTCATTGCTCCCATAATTCTTTTTACCTCCCTTTGCAGACAAATATAGTCTTGCAAAACCTTCTGGTTCATCTCATTCTGCTGCCTCTATAGCTTGAGCATCTCTCCAAGACTTTCTTGGGTCTTGGCAATTGTTTGAGAAGACTTTCGGCCAAATATAATAGCCCTTGGTTTGTTGCCAAGGTCAATGTGCACAGCGGACCATACTTTTCTTACTAGCAACACTTGCTTGTATCAATTGCAACCAATTGCCTCAACTTCTTAACTGTGAAATTCATCATGGAAATTCTTTGTTAGGCCAAGCATAACATAAACATTAAAATGAGTCAATTATTTCCCGAATTGACATGGAATGTCCATGCTTCATTCATGATAATTCCACACTTTTCATGCTTTCCCAACATACATATGAACCAATTAATGTTCATCCTTTCACATGGAATTAACTTTTTCAGCATTCGCAATTCATTTCAAGCAATTAAACACAATCTATTTTCAAATATATCATGCACTCAACAATATATATATATATATTTTTAAGATGCATCATTCAAAAGGAAAGAGAAGAGTAAGAGTTTCCCCCTCTTAGTCTTGTTCCAATCCAGAGCCACACCATCACTGTGGTTCTATTCTCCTTAGCCTCTTTCACTTCAATGTGAATTCTTGAATTTCCCTTTCTTGTTTTGGCTATAATACTTAGTGTCTAAGGTCTGTCCAAGGCTTTCTCCATCAGGGAATCCCCTCTCCATGGTTTTTCTATAGAACCTTTTCCTGCTAGGACTCTCACATTTCCACTAGCACCATTCTCATCATTGCTGCTCATACTGAGATTTCTAGGGAAATCATATGTCTAAATGCATCCTTAGGATGCCTTCAAGGCTTATTGATTTCCTGCAATGACCAAAGTTTCCAACAAAGAAACAATAGTGTATCAGCTTGGTTGTCATAAGACTTGTCCATGAAATTTTCATTATCTGAAAATGAATGAAATTAAATACTTATATGTATTGGGAAGTTCCTCGCTACTCCACAGGTTTCCTTCTCTGATTTGCAATCCTTGGATCACCTGTGGGGTGGATGCTTGGCCAACACACATGCTGCTCCACAACATCCAGATAACCAATGCCAAGTCAGTACATACTGGGTTTATCAGGCATGCAACAACCCTTCACCAATACCTCCACAACATCCAAATAACCAATGCCAAGTCAGTACATTGATTGGGTTTATTAGGCATACAACAACCCTTCACCAATACCTCCACAACATCCAAATAACCAATGCCAAGCCAGTTCATCGACTGGGTTTATCAGGCATACAATAACCCTTCACCAATACCTCCACAACATCCAAATAACCAATTCCAAGTCAGTACATCGACTGGGTTTATCAGGCATACAACAACACTTCACACACACAACAATTCCTCATCCACACAAGGATGACACTCCTTCTCCTGTGCAAACCAATAGTTCCATTTAGGAACTCTTTAGGTGACTTTCTTGACTGCAGGCTATCATGGCCCCACAATACCCACAAGGATGATACTCCTTTTCTACTACACAACTCCTTGGGCCTATCCATCCCTTCTAGTGTCCTTTAGGGTGGGCATAGAAAGGTTACCACTTCCCATACAGTCCTCTTGAGTACCCTTTCTTCACTTTGTCATTTAACATGCAACACCAAATTGCATCTGTGTAAGCTGATAGCACAAGAAGGATAAGCAGGCTCATCAATATTGCTGCTCTAGAATTGTAACCATATTTCATAACATTCACTATCTAGTATTGAAACACCAGGAATGTGTCCATTCCCTTAGGGTGTAGTCAATATTGACACCCCTAACATAACTCAGCACACGAAAGGTATGCATCCCTTTCCAATGTGAGCCATGTAGGCCTTAGTCACACTCAAGCAGTCTAGAATAATAATGAAATAATAAAACATGCTCTGCATATTAAATCTAATAACCATACATGTATATCCTTAGTTAGGGTTACAGAATACTCATCCGTTTTGTGGATGTATCTTTTCTTCATTTGCGAAGAATGGGGGCTCCCTTCTCTAAGTCAACAGTCCTTCGATTTACCACCCCAATATTTTCACGCTCCATAATCCACGCATGCCTTCTTGGCATAATTTCACCATCTCACTCACGTGGCTTTCCAACATGCAGTGCAGCTAGGATATTATCAAAATTTACTATGGCGTTTCACCCGAAACCTCCAAAACATGGGGTGCTTCCCATGGAGTTTGGCTTCTGCAGGCCATCACACACGGTCTTCCTTCAATGTGCCTCCATGTAACACTTATCAAATAGCCAAATAGTCATTAAAATTTAACAATAAAATTCAAATTTGATTGTCCCATAGCCAATCAATGGCATTAAGAATTAAATTTAATCATGAATTTACAATTCTGTCTACTACAGAAATTGACTTGCTTAGTCATGAGGTTATCCTCATGGTGCTTGTCTCTTATAAGTGGCACCCCTCTTCCCATTAGGGTTTTATGCTTGCTACCATAACATGAACATCCACTTACAACACATCCTCCTAGCACAGTTCTATGCAAGCCAACGATGATTATCAATTATCAACAATTCTCAAATTGGAAATCTACAAGTCCAAAATTGACAATTTGCTCTACACATAAACTATTTTTATAACCATGAGATCCTTCTCATGAGGTTTGGCTCTTGCACGTGGTAGATTCCAACCTTCATCATGGACTTACCCACGTTGCCATGCCCAAAACAATCTACTTGAAATATGAAACTTCAATGAACCAAACACTTTGTAAGTCTCGATGCATATAATATTTCATTGCTGCAACAATCACTGAAACATTTTCAAAATCATAACACTCCATAATTCAAACACTTTCAGCTGTTAACATATTAATATCACCAAAAATCATTTACTTCATGTGAATCATTATCATACTAGAATTGCAAGGTACAGTCACATCATTTATGCAATTTAAATGAAGCTTTAGATATTCATTACTTCACAGCCATATCATTTTACGCAACTCTGTCCTTCCATAGAGCATCCCGAAAACCCATCAATCATGACTACCTTCTTCATGCACTTATGCTCCTGCATTCACAGTAGCTCAGGAAATGATTACAGAGTTATCATCAATTCATCAGCTCATCCATTATTTAGGTTGCAATAACACATACACCACAACCATGCATTCACATAATGCATCTCAACGTGTGCACTCACACATATGCATGCACATTCACAACATTTACATAATATTTTAATGTGCACTCACTCAATTCTTTCTTGCATGGTTTCATGAATACCACAATGTCATGTCATTCATTTTACCATGACTGTCTCATATGGCATGCACTACCACAACATGACTATAAGTTCTCACTCAACATATACAAGTGGCATGATATACTTTCATACAAATGCATCTACAATTCAAAACAACTAGATGGTATAAGGATCCTCGTCTTTACTACCCTATACCTCACCATACCATGGGGTATGACATTAACATGGATGCATTCAATCTTACATACATACCGTTCTATGATTATTAAACATGGCTCAAGGGATTCTTACCCAATCCCCTTTCAACACTTAACAATTAGCATGAATAACCATTACCTGCATGGCTCTCATTAACATCCTTGATGTTACCTGATTAGTTTGCCTCTTACCAAGGCTACACAGTCCTTTTGATAACCTTTTGATCATGAATCATTACCCCAACCTTCCCTCTCAAGGTTTGTTTGTCACATGATGTGACTTCTTTGCATTTTCAGTCATGCTTATATGGTTTGATGCCTACAACCATTATCAACAACATTAATTATCATCAACCATACCATTAATGGGCTATTGCATGTGTAACTTCCCTACCGTTACCCATATGCAACATCAAGCTCATGCAAAAGAAATTCTCATGCAATGTGTAATGACTCTTTAATCATGCCCACTAATTCATATGCATTCAATCTACTACTCTCTTGCACTTCCAACATCCTTATGCCACAATTTTCTATACATAAACTTGAAAATATGATCATATAAGAAAGAGAAAGTTAAAGAATTCTCCCTTTCCAATCCCTGATCATCCCTCATCATAACAAGGAATTTCCTCTTCCACATCATAGCTGATTCGAATTTGAGGGCCTCTTAACAAGCACACAAGGAATCATTAGCTATTATTTTCTCACCAAGCAACAATTCAATGCATATACCTATGTATAAAATTCCTACTTATTATGCTATAAACATAAATAGTTTAAGGTGAGAAATTTCCCTCTTATCAACATTGACTTACTGCTCCAACTGCTCAGTATTCTCTTATGGAATACAATATCCATATTTGATCATCAAGAGCTCCCATTGATCTTCCATAATTAATATTACAACCAATTACGCTTAATAAGGCTTCCACAAACCTTCGATGCAATTCTTACTTCTCATTCCAAGCATAGCCAATGCATTTCATACATTCAACGAATCTCTCCGGGGGACGACGGGGGTCAAGGGGGTCAAGGGAGGCATAACTTTCGGGCACCTGAAATTCACCCTGAAAACTGCTCAAATTTTCCTGTTTCAACGGACTTGTGAATTCTCCTCCGACCTGTTTCGGAGCAACTCACCGAGTTATGCCGATTGGTGAACTCATCTATCTCCTCCAACCTGTTTCGGAGCAACTCACCAATTTATGCCAATCAGTGAAATCGTCTATCTCCTCCGACCTGTTTTGGAGCAACTCAACGAGTTATGCCGATCGGTTAACTCGGCTATCTCCTTCGACCCGTTTTGGAGCAACTCACTGAGTTATGCTGATCGGTGAACTCGTTTATCTCCTCCGACCCGTTTCAGAGCAACTCACTGAGTTATTCCGATTGGTGAACTCATTTATCTCCTCCGATCCATTTCGGAGCAACTCAACGAGTTATGCCGATCGGTGAACTCGTCTATATCCTCCGACCCGTTTCGGAGTAACTCACCGAGTTATGCCGATCGTTTCGCCGCAATTTTCTCTTTGATGCCGAAAAACACTTAGAAATTTTTGAAATTTTTCTTCCTTTCCTCGGGCACTTCTGCAAACTTTGTCGGTGCAACTCAGCGATATTCACTGACCGTGTTCCCACAATATCATCGGTGCAACTTGGCGAGATTCTCCGAAACACATCGCCGCGATCTTGTCGGCACAACTCGGCGAGATTCGGCGACACAGTCTTGGCAGAAAACTCGGAAACACTTAGAAAAAATTTTGAAAATTTTCTTACTGATCGCTGCTGAGCAGGAAGCATACTTACCTCTTCAAGTTGTCTGATTTGGCCCATTAGGCCCAATGTTGTAGCCTACGCTCTGATACCAATATGTCACGACCCCTCCCGTCAATCCAACACAAGGAAGGGATCATGACACTAAAGTCTGGGATTTTAGACAATACTCAGCCAAATTCATCATGAATAAAACAAATGGCTTTACAAATAAAATGCGTATGTGTGCAGATGCAAATCAATAAAACATGCACATGGAAATAAAACATCATCCAAACACATTCACATGCATCCACCATATCAAGAACAACCATATATTAATTAAAACAGTGCAGAAGTAAAACACATTAAAGAATATACTCATCTTGATGTAAAGTTGTCCCAAGCAACTAGCTATGTCGCTGCAATGTTCCACCCAACCATAGGTCTCTGCCCAACCTATATTCTTTCAGCACTCAGAGACCACCCCCGAGCTAAGCATGATATCTGCAAGAAAATGGGACTCTCAAGCTCAACACAACCAAAGCAATGGATACCCATCCCAACACCAACATTCTCTTACACACACCAAACTCAAAAACTAGGCATGGATACACATTTTCAACAATGGATTTACAAATTAGGGTCCATGGGTTTTCCTCAAATCGTGGCACACCCAAAAACGGATTGCGGAAAGAGGAAATCAACCCCAGGGAAGAAATACGATTTCTCCCACAGATGTATGAGAATTCAGTGGGCCAAAACGGCCTCTATAAAATCGCCAAATTGATTTATTCTCTTCCCCACTATTAACCAAAACAAAAATTCCCTCCCCAGCTAGAAAAATGAAGGAAAACATAGAAAAACCATGGAGGAAAATGCCCATGTGACTCCCAATTCATGAGAGAGCAAAAATGATGGGTGGAGAATGGCTTGGGGATCAATTTCATGGTTCCTTTCTTGCCAAGGAAGCCAAAAACAGATTTCTATGAAGGGTGGCTTGCCCATACCAGAATTTGGACAGCCATACCTCTCCATTCCTCAAGGCATTAACTACCTCAACCAACTCTTGGGAGTAATGAATGATTGGGCACAAAAGTCAACATGGGTAGTTGAGGGTTTATGGTTTCTCTCATTGACACTTGGCTTGACTTGATTGGCTCAAGGGTTTGAATATTTCCCTCCTAATTCCTTGTAAATATCATGCCCCCATCTCTTGTTGCATTGCATAGCTAGTTGTGGACATTTTTATTAAAATGCATATTTACAATTTCCATGGCTCACTAGCACATTGGTAAAATAATACCAAATGCTTGCCTCTTCAAGATCGAGCGTTCACTAGCGGGGCCTTGGCCTTCAGATCCACGGTAGGAATCATACATAATATGCATGCAATATTTACATTATAGCCCAAAATATCCTAAGGGTCAAAATGAGGGTATGACAATGCAATATTGGTTTTTTAATACTTACAATTCGTGTTGCCAAATTCAAATAACCACCAGGCCCAAGCTTGTGCTGTCCAATTTTTTCTTGTCTTTCCTTTGTGGCATTTGATGTGTTTGACAACCTATGGAAATCTTGAAATACGTTAAATGTTTCAAATTTGATCTAAAAATTAATAATAATAAGGTTTATAATTACATTGTGGAAAGTATTGCATACCTTCCTATGCTTGGTGGTAGCTTTCCTTCTTTTCTCAAAGCCCACTCCTTTCCATCTTCCACTAGGGCCTTCCACTCTCTTCCTGGAATCATGTAAGAGCGCTCATACATAGGGTTCCTTTCTAGATGAACCCTATATTGGTCCCTCACAATCTTCATATGTTGGCCAACCTTCTTTAGGACCTCCGCTCGGTTGAAGGTCTCGCTGCCAAACAGGCCAACCAAGCAATTAATGAGCTCATATTTTAATTTTTTACTTTGTTTATCCCACCTTGTGCGGATGGTGGGGCCAAATATCTCCAATGAAAAATCATTTATATGTTTGTAAAAAATATTATTTCCTGCAAGACGATCATGTCATCGTTAGTTGAAAAACAATGTTTTATGAGTATATTACAATCAGATTATAAACAATAACCTAAACATTGTATAAATACCCAAGATATTCTCTATCTTTATGGGAACAAGATATTCATCCCCCAAAAATGTGGTCTGTAGTGTACCTGTTCTAGTGACATGCGAAGATCCAGGAAATGTTGCTTGAGCAATATCAATACTAGGCTTTGCATCGACCCCTTCTTCTATACGATTTGGCGTGCACCGGCCACTAGAGGGTGAACACACATATGGCCTCAGGGGTGTTGCGGAATGTATTTCAGACTGTTTAGTTGACAACAATGGCACATGAAATGCAAGAGGGGTCATATGCTCATGTGACAACTCTCCACGAGCATCACTAGTACCAACAATGCATTGACCACTAGTATGTGGGCACAAAAACTCTTGTAAATACAAACCATATTTTAGTTCATGATGATAGACAAGTACAAATTATAAAATCCTAAATGAATTTATTTTCTAATTTAAGATCCCGCAACTTACTTTCAAGGCCTGAGATCTCTTTACCAAAAAATCAACCTTTTCTCTAATCTCATTTGTTTGTGGTTGAATGAATAATAGACAAAGGATATCCTCATGATTTTTTTTAATATATTCTCTATAGTATTAATTGGGTCTAGAGAAGATGCGATGTCAGCATCACACATGAGCTCATCCACATCAATATATATTGATTTCTTTGATGCTATATCAAACGTCGAATCAGTAGCCTGCAACAAAATATATAAAACATTACTGAAATGAAAGAATAGACTGAGGAAAAAAACATAATAAAAAAAGATATTGCTCATGTTCAATTTGTACAATTACAATGAGGTATATCTACTGCCTCGAGGCTGGTTTCATCTAATCCACAACTGGGGACTTTCCCCAATCATCACCCTACAGCAAAAATGTAGAAAACGTTATCATAATGAAACCAATATACACAAGAAAAATACATAATAAAAAAACATATTGCTCATATTATATTTGTACAATGACAATGAGGTATACCTACTTCCTTAAGGATCGTGTACTCATCTGATCAATGGCTGGGGACTTGCCCCGATCACTTCCCCGCAACAAAAAATGTATAAAACATTATCGAAATGAAACTAGTATACTCATGAAAAAAACATAATAAAAAAAATATTGCTTATATAATTATATTTGTACGATTACAATGAGGTATATATGCTTCCTCGACGATGGTGTACTCCTCTGATCAACTGTCGGGGACATGCCCCGATCACTAGCCTGTGACGAAAATATAGAATTCATTATCGAAATGAAACCGATATACTCATGAAAAAAAAAAAAAAAAACATATTGCACATATTATATTAGTACAATTACAATGAGGTATACTTGTTGCCTCGAGGCTGGCCTTGTCTGATCTACTGCTAGGGAGTTTCCCCGATTAACACCCTGCAACAAAAATATAGAAAAGATTATCTAAACGAAACCAATATACTCACAAAAAAAACATAATAATAAAACATATTGATCATATTTAAATTGTACAATTACAATGAGGTATACCTGTTGCCTCAAGGCTGCTATTGTTTGATCAACAACCGGGTAGTTTCCCCAATCAGCACCCTACAACAAAACTATAGAAATCATTATCTAAACAAAACCAATATACTCAAGAAAAAAAATAACAAAAAAATATTTTTCTAATATTATATTTGTACAATTACAATGATGTATACTCGCTTCCTCGAGGATGGTGTACTCCTTTGATCAGTTGCCGGGGACTTTCCCTGATCCCTACCCTGGGAAATAAATATAGAAAATTTTAATGAAATTATAACAATATACTCACGAAAAATACATAAGATATTAGATTCATTAATTAAAGGTTGGGTAAAGTGTTAGATGTACCACTCCCATAGTAACCATGTTTCTATCTATTTGATTCAAATTGTAATTAGTCAACAACTCTTCTCCTGCAGCTATTGATTTAATGGCACATACAAAAACACGGTTTCCTTCACACCCCTCAAATATGCAATTGGGTTGCTTAATTGTAGACCCTGGTTGTATACTGTTTATAAACCCTACAAGATTCCCTGTAGCTTTTGGACTTCCGTCAATGTACATCGTCACTCCTTTATCTTGATCTTTGTCTTTTAGCTATAAATAATTTGCAGACAATCTGTATCTGCACATACTTCGTGTATATTAGACCAGTTGCATCCAATCTTTGTAATTGTAACAAGGTCCAACATACTCCATCAATTTAGTACATCTGTCGTAACCAACCTTTATGCCATCCATGCAAAACAACCCCAAACCATGTAATGGCGATGGTGCAATCTGATATATCCTCTCGTTCACACAAAAGTATGTGTTTAGTTGAGGAAGATCCTTAGGTACCCATTGTTTCACTAGATGTTTGTACCTCAAGGGAACCTCGATGTCTCCTATGGTCTCATCATCATAAGAACATGACCCCCCTTTAGCGAGAAATATTCCCATGCGTTTATAGAATTTTCTTCTGAACTTTTGACATCTATTTGATCTACCTCTTATAGACCTACTGGATGTCTCACTTTCGTCTATTCTTCCTCAACTCCCCTCGCTAGAGGAAGACAGATCTGACAAATACCTATTTGGTTCTACCTGCACCATGGGGAAAATGTTTCTCCAATAAATAAAGCACTTAAAGCACTTAGGCACATTGACATATGTAACTTGGGTTCCCCAACATTTCCATGAAAAACATCCAATTGCAAAAATGGTATCTATCATGTACCCCATTTTTTTCAACACCATGAAAATTAGTTATAAGAATCAAGATCAAGCTACTATATGGTTACCCTCATTATGGAGCCATCACGACCAATTGAAGAATTATGAAAGATATCATATATGGGTAGCACTATGGCGCTATGGCCATCAAAACATCATCAAACATCCTAACCATCAAATATGGGCATGTTGAAGCCTAGCCGAAAGATCTCCAATGCCAAATCATTTTGCTAAAGTTGAAAGAGATGAAAATTATATAAAAATTCTACAATGAAAGGCAGTGTTTATAAATGTGACAAGCTAAGATTTTTACATATTTGTTGTAGCCTTAAATAGAGATACAAAGGACTTAGGGAAATTTCGGACAACGTAGAAGACCCAACTACGTTGGGACCACTCCATAAAATGGGATCAACATGTAGGAGTGATAAAAAGGTTAGTTCATGACCAAATAACCTCCTTATCCATCTTGTATGTAGAGACGTTACAGTTAGGGAAATTTTTTGTCTTGGATTAAAATAGAGTGAAGTAATGAATTGATCCACATCGCTCAGAGCACCACTTTGAAGAAGGGGATTAAGTGTTTCTTAGTCTATAACAATATAAGTATATTTTTCTCAAGGAGAAGGAACACCGAAAGCTAGCATCCAAGTTCTATTTTCATTATCTATTACCATTTCATAAAAATACCTGCATTGTTTAAGTTCTCATTCCAATTTGACTCTCTCCAATCACAAATATTACCACAAGAATTCCTAAATAACTAGGATACAATATGCCCTTTAAATAAAGATAAAAATTGAATTAAATAATGACAACTTTTCTGATAGGTGGCATAGATTTTCATGATCAATTTTGTATACCCATTCATGAATGCAAGTAAAAACCTTTCTCTAAATAGTAACATATATATATATATATATATATATATATATATATATATATTGTTAGTCTCTCTCTGACTCGTGGGAGTGGCCTTTAGTCTAAGAAACCATGACCTGGGGACATCTAAGTCGTCAAAATCACCCAGGGATCGTACCCAACCTGGGCCACACCAACCCTCAACTGGTTGGATTTTGGGTGTCTCTTCCCAACTAGCTCACCCCTAATTGGAATTGAACCCGGGTTTCCCTTATGGCGAGACCCACACCTTAATCGAATGAGATAGAAATAATTAACCCCTAAATATAAATATTCTTTTGTACTAGGGAAATCAAAAAATGGTAGAGAGTTGGTACTCACATCACATGGGTCCAGGGATCCAATATCGCTACCACTATACCCCTAGGTGCATCCACCGATCTCGAACCATGGCGCATGGGTAATTTTGGGGGTATTTGAACCTGAGACCTTCCATTTACAACCATTTACAACTTGTCATATTCACCACTTGCTCTACCCCCCCCATGCCCCCCCTAAATAGCAATTTTAGATCTACATATTCAAACCAATTTGCACAAGTAAATATATTGTACAAGAAAGGTTGGACAATTCATACTCTTCACTTCTGGGAGAGAGGTTGGGAAAATCTACACTTTTAATGAAGAATATCCTCTCCAACATCCATTTAGGGATTCATTTAGAACATTTTAATGCAAAATTGAAATTATATTTTCATTTCAATTCTAACAATGAATATGGGATTCTAGTAAATATGCTATCTAGACTTTCTCTTGAAGTGATTAACACCATATCTTCTTGCTAGTCTTTAATTATAGGATGATATGAAATATTATCTATATCATATAATCACAACACTAATATACATTGAGAATTTATAGAATAAAGCTGGCAAACTCTTCTCCCTATATCAATATCATCATTTCCAAAGTACATTTTTAGCTGTGGAATAAGGGGAGAATGAGCATTATTCTCCCTATATCAATATCATCACTGCCATAGTACATTTTTTTTTTTAAATTTTGGAATGGAAGACTAAACACACTCTTATAATAAAAGCATTATCACTACTATAGAAGAGGATATTGTACATAATTTTTAGGTAACCCTTCTCCCTAATAATGTCATTCTTAATACTAAGATGATACTTATTAATTAACTAAGAAGTGAATTTGAGAGGACATATTTAAAAAAGGAATAATGTGAGAGGTGGATGAGATGTGAATTGCCTCCATCCATATCAAACAAGTGAGAGATATGGCAAAAATACAGATAAAAAACCAAGCTAGGTACACAAGTTCCAAGGGTATAGTTGATCCAAGAAGAGGATAAGGTTGTAAGAAAAAATAATGGTGATATTGTATCTCTCTAAGCGAAGCATATCTTAATATCCAAGTGGGTGTGTATCACTTTCATCACACATATATGCTAATCAAGAAACTTTATAGAAAGTAGAAACATCAAGAACAACATGTCACATTCATGTCTATAGGTCCACAACAATGAATGCTACCTAAATAAATCCTACATTTAATTTCATTTATTCACCATATAAAGAGACATATGGGATAAATTAGTGAAATTGATCGTGTCCTTCGAAAGGTGAGGTGATGATGGATTGTGGAGTAAGGATGGTTAACCCTTATCCCTAGATAAATATCATCACTACCACACCACATTTTAGAACTAATTAGGAGAGGGGACAGACAACCATTATTGATGTGGAAATTGTCATTGTGCTAAAATATGTCATTTAAAACAAAAAAAATAGGAGGTTAAAGGGCATTTTTGTTAGAAATAACTATGAATTATGAGATTCTTAAAGGTTCCGTGTTCACTCATTATTGGTTTCTACTACCACATATGACAAATCACATAACTTTCATGCCATGTTAATGCATGGCCTTCTAATTTTAGCCGAGGAAACTAGACTTTCTAGTTTCCACCAATTTCATGCCCACTAGAAATAGGCTTCGAGTTTTTTTCTTGAAACCATTGATTTAGCTTAAGGGCATCAATTTCACCCACATAGGGATTGATGTCAGTATTTGATTCAATATTGAAGGGTGTTAGGAAATTATTAGAAATTCTCTTTTCTATCCTTGGCATATATTTTCATTCATTTTTTCTTCTAAACTAGAACTCAACACATGAGGTAGTTTATGTCTTTTCATCTTAGGCATGACTACTACAACTAAAAAGGTAGCATTCTTGTTCATTCTAGCATGCTTATGAAAATTTGTCAGATAATAAAAGACAATTGGATCATATGACTCTGTATATTGGCAAGTTTGGCTTTCAACCTACTGCCTTCTTGATTGTCTCCTATGTCTTTTGATTAAGACTATTTCTTTATATTTATTTCTTAAATATTAATATTTTATGGAGCTAACTCTTCACCTTATTCCAGTATTAATGTGCATTAATATATGTCCATGTATACCTTATAAGAGTTTTCTTCATAACACAACTCTTTTAGTAGAGGTGTAGGTAACTCATTCAATTATAAAATTCTTCAACTTGCACATTCTATGGAAGTAGTGTCTCACTACTCCAACTTGCATTTTCCATGCAAATAGTGTATCACCAAGGTTGCTTGAGTGAGTTGTTCACATGCACTAATTTATGTTTATGCTCAATGGATTTGTTCACCATAACACTTTCTGTATTTTATTTAATATATATTAAAGTTCTATGAGTTTGTTAACATTCTATGACTTTGTCATCGTAAATCCTTTAGGTATTCAATGTTATGCACATGTAACTAGTATACCCCAAAGCAGTGAATGTCGAAGAGGATCAAACATAAATATGTTGTAAAAAAAGAGGAGCTTATGTTATAGTTGAGTTTTTGTTCACATAATGCCTCACTAAATGAAATATTTTAAACACCAAGACTAATGTAGGGTCCTTTGATCGTGAAGAAGGTAAAGTTTTTTTTTTATAACAAGATAAGAACTCCAACTTTCTATCCTAGCCTTAAAATCAGCTAAATACAAACCATTGTACCACTAGGAAACTATACCAACTTCCAAAATAAATTAATTATCATTTGAAGACAATCATTTTCCAGATATATCATTATACAGACATAAAAAAAGATATGACAATATTACTTTTCCATCTAGAAACTTATAAAGCTGATAGAAATTATACCAATATATACAATTCTCAATCATGATTAAAATGCAAGAGGGTATAAATTTAGCCTATAAACATGGTAGATATTCTTTGTCTAAGACATTATTATTTTGTAATATTTCTAGGTGAAATGCTTCAACGGATGCACCACTATATATATATATATATATATATATATTTTTTTTTTTTTTCCTATTTAATTAATTATTTAAATTTCTTTTCTAAACAGTTTGTGTATATCTGACTAAGGGCATGGTACTTTAAATAATACAATGCACTTGACTATAATTCAAAAGTGAAACATATTCATAACAATCACGTTTATACAATCCTGATTTTATTACATCCTAGTCATATGTGCATATAAGTTCTTAACCATGATTCTCCAAGTAAATCTATAATCAATATATGTGCATATAAGTTCTTAACCATGATTATCCAAGTAAATCTATAATCAATATACTATGGACAATAATAAAAATAATCGGGAGAACTTAATGCTACCAAGGGGATAGTTTTCATTAACATCCAAGTTGTACAATCCTTACCTTACCTAAACTCTAATTATACGGGTGTATAAACTTTCCCCTATTCAATCAGAGATCCAATACGATCAAATAATTGTTGATTGCTGGATCCTCTTTTCCCTAATTCAAAAATATTATATTTTTTTAACAAAATATCGATCTGATTTAGTGCTGGATGCTGAGTGTTGGATCCATAATTTTACCTTACAGGGGTGTATATAATCTAAATCCAAGGGTTCCACGCGATTGCCTAGATAGTCAATCGCTGGAATTTCAACCTTCATTAAACGGAAAATTACAATTTAAACAGAGATTTAAATACGATCGATTAAACAAATAAGTTTAAATTGCAGATCTAACCTATACATTGACTCTGATAGCTGGTTCTTCGAGACATTGAACATATAACGAACAGAGTTCTATTTTCCGAGTACAGCAAGTTAGATGTAGTCGAGAAAAGAAAATGACCAAGCCACCAAAAATATACAGAGGTCTATTTGAACTGAAATTTTATGTGCATAAACATAGATTCGACATATTTTAATAAAAATTTCTAAGCCATCGAAAATATACAGAGGTCTATCCGAACTGAAATTTTATGTGCATAAATAGAGATTCGACATCTTTTAATAAAAATGACTAAGCCATCGAAAATATGCAGAGTTTAAATATTATAGACTTCAGAAATTTCATAGAAATTAAAATATTTCACAGAAATTGTTGATCGACACAGAAACTAAATTATTTCACAGAAATTGTTGATCGACACAGAAATAAAACATAAAATATTCGAGTAAATACGAAGCTGTAGAATCAGCTGCTCTGGTCGAATGTGTATTCACACGAAGATAGAAGTTCCAAGCCCGTTGTTGATCACCACGAATCCAGCGACGAACACCTCGGTTGATCTCCCTTCCTTATTGGGAGTACTCTACTTCCTCCCGAACCCCTGAGCGATTTGGGTCATAGAACTCACACACACAATTCGAGAAACTCAACTTGGGTTCCCCCCCAACCAAAATTTCTAGCGAAATCCCAATAGCAGTAAGCCACTTACGTTTTCACAATTATGATAACCATCCAAAATCTTGGTCCTTTACCCATTCCGAATGCCTTCCTTATATAGGAAAATATCATGCGACATTTGTCGCTTCATGCAAAATACCCAATTTCTTAATATTCAAAAATTAATTTATCTCACATATCCAAGTGTCAAGTTTTCTAGAAGAATGCACCTACTTTCCTAAATTTACTCAAGTTTGTCTCTAAGATGCTCACTCTAAATCTTATTTTGCGGGTGCATGTGGTGTTAGCTAAAAGATCTAACCTAGAATTCCATTTTTGCTCCTAATATAATTATTTCTGTTATTTTAAATACTAAAAAGTATTTCCTTGTGCAAATGCCTAAAAATAATTATTTCTATTATTTTTAATACTAAAATGTATTTTTATGAGCAAGTGGTCTAAATGCAATTTATATGGTTTTTCTTTTTTATGCACAAAGTTCACCAATTAATCCTTCTTAGGACCTAGGTGCCACACCATTGGGCCCATCTGTCCTTTATGCTCATCTTTCGTCATGGTACCACTCTGTCGGGTCCATTCATCCATTGTATCCATTTCTTGGCAAGGTACCTATTATCTCCCCAAATAAATTTGTCGAGTTGATCAATTTTAGATGATAGGATGTCATTTGAAAATTCATTTCTAAATTTCTTAAGGCTCATTGTTGATAGCTTTATGCATGTAATAAAGTTTGAAAAGCATTAGATTGGGTTTTCATTTCAAAAATTTCAAAAGACAGGTTTCGGTAGCTAAGCGCTTATTTAAAACGGTCCCTAAGCGACTGAAAGCTCTACTTTCGGAAGCTTAAACGAAATTTTCGGGGCTCTCCTAGCTACCGAATGTGAAAAGAAATTTTAAAACGAAAGCAGATTAGATAAGAAGATACCCATGCCATTGCAATTTTTTAAAACAAAGCTTATGATTTTGATTGCCTTGGAGAGGATCTGCAAGTGAAAGCTATCATACAATTGTCAAGTCAAGTTTTCCTAGCTATGCACAAGAGTAAATATAGTGGCACCGTGTGACTGTAAATACAATAGCAGAAAATGACTACTCTGTACATGAAGAATTGCAGCAGTTTCAATTAGGAAAATGAAGAATGTTCTAGAGATGGTAAATTTGCAGAAGCTACCACTATAACAAAGAAAAGAGGACCTTCCCTCCGTTTATGTCTTGCATTCCAAAAACACACATTATTAGGAGCAAAGGAATTTTCTGCCACATGCTGAGATGATTTAGAAAGGAGTTTTTTTTTTCTCTATTTACAACTTGGTTTTTGGAAAATGCCATGGGTATTTCAAGCAAATAGACTGCCGCAAGTGAAGTATTAAAACAGCGAGTAGACCAAATGACTCTCAGAAAACTACAAAAATGTAGATTTGTTTCGGTAGCTTAGGCAGACATGGCAATTGTTCATTAGCTACCGAAAACCCAGCTTTCGATAGCTTACAGTACGGAAGAAAATTGTCCACAGCTACCAAAAGCACAGAGACAAGCAGAATGATGGTATTTTCACTCTGATCAAATGTTTTCACTGCCAAATCATTTGAGGAAGATTTTAAGTGCCTTGTCATCACCTGGAAGATTGCTGCAGCTGTCAAAGACACAAAGACTACCAAGATGGAGGCAAGGACGTTTGCTGCAAAAATGACGTTTTTTACTGTGCAGAGTCATCATTTTAAAATGATGATTTTGAGCGTCTGGAGAAACTGTTTTCAAAACGCTCGGAGGTTTTTGTTCCTAACATGTCAAAGAACAATAACCTCTCTCCGTTTTCCTACCGGTGTTGCAGATTAAGAGAATCAAATCTGTCATTGAGCCCCAAATGTTCAGATCCCAGAATATGCCTGTTTGACACATGCTTTTGAAATGCAGATCTCGGGCAAATGAAAATGGATTTCAAATATTTGAGAGAGGTTTTTGCTCAAAACAAATCAATGTACAATAACCTCTTTCATTTTATACACAGGTGTTACATATCTGGAGAACTGAACCCATCTCTGAGCCTCTTCTTCCGTAGTTTCAGCGAAAATGTCGTTTTTACTGTGCAGAGTCATCATTTTAAAATGATGATTCTGAGCGACTGGAGAATCATTCTGCAAAACGAGCGTAGGTTTTTGTGCCCAACACGTCAGAGAACAATAAACTCTCTCATTTTTCCTACAGGTGTCACATATTGGGAGAATCGAATCCATCTTTGAGCCCCGTTTTTCAGCAGTTTGGCCAATTAAAGAGGATTTTTCCATAGTTTATTGAAAAGGGTTTTGATTTTCTATTTTTAGTGATTTCGACCCAGCTTCTTAGGATTTGGGAAGATGTTGTAAAGGCTATAAAGCCTAGAAATTGAGAACAAGAAAATGTTATACTTTGAAGACTCCAAGACACTCTTTTCTGTAGAAAAACCTCTTTTTAATATATTCAGTAATACAAGCTTCTTTCACTGTTGTTTTCAGACCATTATCTTCTTCTTTCTGTGCTTAAGAGCAGAGGTTCTCTTGTCTATGTTTACTTTAAAGCTGGTGATTGTCATCTCACTTTCGTATCAGTAAACTAGGATCATAAGTAACTATTACTAGTTCTATTGACCCATCATATGTACTGTTATACATGTATGTTTTGGTTAATATAGTTAGTTTTTCTCCACCCATCTAATTCAGTGAAAACTATCTGATTAATTGCTTTCGAAGGCCTTGTCCTATCTGGATATTACTAAGTTGTCTTGAGTTAAGAAATCAGTGAGTGAGTTATTCATCTTGATCCAATTATACACCTATCATTAAAAATAAGATTAAGTTACCAGTCTCTTTCGACTGGAACCTAGAAAGACTCCCGGAGAGCTAACAGTACCACATCGTCGCGTCCTTGCATCCATTCTTTCCGTTTCTCGGTAAGGTACCGCATCGTCGGGTCCTTCTGCCGATATCTTTTCATTTGACTTGCGGGAACTTCATGTACGGATTTAGGATCCGTTACCTTCAATCCTCCGTATACACGCTATTGGGGACTAATGGTGCTGAGGAGTAAGTCCATTCTTAGTGTGCGGCCCCCAACTCGTATGTGACCAACTTCGTTGTGGTCCATATCGCACGACTTCATGCGACACCGAGTAAGCGGCTAAGGGATTTTGAACTCGGCTGTGGGATCCATTGGAAGTCGACACCATCGTCGTCCTTCTCTGTGTGATTTATTCGTACTCTGCAACCCTTTATTTCCTTTGTGTGTCCGTCGGTAAACTGTTTGACCTGTCGCTACACACATTCTCAAAAACACATATGAATAGTCTTGTCCTCATTCATCATAATCATTTTATACATGCTAATCGTTAAGCAATTACAATCTACTCATAACATCTTATATCTTATTAATCAATAAGGCATTACGTCACATGTATTTCTTTCGTTTACATCATATAATTCATCATGCATCTAGTCAATACACAACATGCTGATTTTCAGATTAGATAATTATTCATTATCATAACTGTCATCCAATTCATTATTTTCATTCAGCAGTTGTCGTCACGTACATACTCAGTTGTTCTTTAATTATTCAGAAATATATACTCAATGGGTTATTTTGTGGAAGTTTCCATCAGTCGGGTCACTCGACAAGTTCCCTCAAGGTCTACAACCATCTAGGGGCACTACAACTAAAACCATGTGTAATGATTCAAATTCCTTACTAGTATTATTTTTTGGAAATTGATGTAGATTCATCAAGGTTTCACTTATTGCGGTAATGAATCCTTATTTACCTAGTAAGCATCCCAAGCCATGATGACTTGAAAATTTGTAGAGGTTCTTGTCCAATGAAGGTAAAGTGATGGATCCATTACACAAATGGAAACCACGTTATGAAAATAATTTAACATAGTAGCAATTATGAGCTCATCATATGTTAATCTTAAAATTTACCTCATACATCAAGGTTGACTACCATCGCTAAGATGGGTTTCTCTCAATGTTACATAATCTTTGTAAAAGAACACGACTTATAAGAGAGGCTCACACCTCAAAATTTGTAGGGAATTTTGGTGTTGGGAAAACAAAAACGAACTTTTAAAGATAAATGCATTGACACAGAATTCATGATGTAGCTTGATTCATTAGAGGATGCATACTTTGTCATACCAATTAACATAGTGATTGAAGCAAGGCCTATATTGTTTTTAACTTATACCTACTAGGCCATGGGGGAGTATCTTTGTTGGAAAAACAATTGCCAACTTCCAAAGGTATGTGTACAAGCCCATGGCACAATAATATGTAACCATGTTCATTAAATGATGCATACTATGTTGTAATAGTGAACACAACATTATGAAACAATGTTTATACCCTCCCTTACACCTAGTAAGCCTTGGGAGAGAAGCTCCATAGATTTTCTCAATGGTTTGCCAAGAACTAGGCACAAAAATGACTATTGATTTGTGGCAATGGACAAATTTAGCAAGAACTGCATTGTCATCAAGCCTTGCAACAAAATAATCAAGGGACAAGTTGTATCACCAACATTCTTTGAGGGAGCCTAGGTGCATTTTGGGATACCAAGTAGCATGATTTCATACAAAGTTGTCATATTTTTAAGTTCCTTTTGAACTATAATTTGGGAAAATATGGACACCATGCTAAATATATCTACAACATTCCATCCACAAATGAATGGAAAAACATAAGTGGTGATCAAAATATTAGTTAAACATTTGAGTTACAATATGAGGCATCCAAAAACTTGGGTAGAGAATCTAATTTGCATTCCTCACTATTATAATAGAATAGTTCACACTACCACCTTGGATAGTTAGCATATAAGGTATTGGCCAATAAAACTTGATGTGCAATCAACATGTTATTTTTTTACAAAATTAACCAATTCCCAAGCCATGACTTTGTGGCAACAGAGCATAAAATTTGTAGCTTTCATGATCATTTTCTTAATCTACTTAACTATGAAGCAGTATTTTCCAATGGATTTTATTACATCATGGATTATGAGAATTTATGGACAACTTCTTCGTATGTGATAAAAAAAATCTATGGAAGATCCCTTGGTTAAACAAGCACAGAAGGGTTCAATTTAGAGGAATGCAGATGATAACAGGGTATGCCAAGGATATTGTCATGTACTAGAGATATGATATCCTCATACCTTCATTGATAGCAAGTAGATTTGGTGATATGAGTATAATCCAAGTAGATCTATTCGGGATGAATTGGTAGAATATCTAACCTACTTCCATTCTTCCAATACTCTTAACAACTTTCATTCTTAAACATGACATGGGATTGATAAATTGATCGGGTAAAAATATCAATGTACTCAAGTGAAAGAGTTTTCCCTACTTATGCTATTCAAATGATTGTGGATTTGATGAACAAATTGAATGTTTCTATGGATACTTCCCTAATAGAGACATATTCCAATAAAAATATTTAATATTCTCAAATAATCCATGCCATGAATTACATATAGTATTTGTTATCCCTAAAGTTGAACCTAGTCTAAAGGGGATCAAGCTTAAGGAAATCTTAGATGGTAGATATGGGACATCTACTTAGTAATTTTTATGAAGTTCTGGTGGCAAATGAATGTATGGTTTAGGTTGGATAATCAAAAACATATGATAGGGATAATATAAAGTTTCAATATCTAAATAGTAATAGAAAATGACTGTGATCATAAACATACAAATGTAAGACCTTCAAGTTTCATTTCATAATTGGGGCATAGTTGTATACTAGTCAAGAGAATCACAACATGAAATTGAGACCATGCATAGACAAAATAATGACAGTATATACTTCATAAATTAAAATAAGACAGGCTCATAGATCATACTTTACTTAAAAAACAGTCATTTCTGCAAAAAATTAACATAAGAAACAACATACATGCCTGTACAAAAAAGCTTTTAAAACCGAACTTCCATCATATTCTTCAAGTTCCAACCTCTTCTTTCTCAGAAGAAGAGCCACCTGCTCCACCTCCGAATGTTACAATCATGCCTCATATAAGTATTGAGGTCGAAATCCTCCCTAGGAGGTCGAATTTCTAAAGATAGTAGAGATTACATTAAATTTTGGAACTGTCTGCCATGAAAAATGGACTAGACTGCTGAAAACTAGGGCTACAATTATGACTTTGTATCTCTTGAATCATGACAGCTGTGTACAATCTGGGAGATTTTTTTGTAGATGAACATGTCATTGAGAAAAGCCTCTTTCAGTTTTCAAAAATTCTTCTCCAACTGTCCATAATCAACTCTGTAAAAATATGACTCAAACTGGAATTTCCACAGTCAGAAAAATAGGCTGCAATGATGAGAGCGAATATTTCAATCCTTGATACCTGTGTAAACAGTGAGATAGGTTTTTGTAGTTATATATCTGAGGAATAAAAACCTCCTTCAGTTTTCCCAAATTCATCTTGCATTAACCACAATCTGTTTTGAAAAAAGATGACGAAACAGGTCATTTCTAGAAAAATCTGCCTTAAAAAATTCTCCACTGTGTACTGTTCAAGTGCTATATGGCATGTGTAATGGGATTCCACGCCTCATGGGGGTACGAGATATATGCATATTCATAATTCATTTCAAATTATGATAAATGCAAACTATAATTACAAACATTAAACCCTTGTTTAATCATAATTTCACATTTCTGCGAAATTGACAACATTTTTCACAGTACTGACAACATTTTCATATTTGAAATTTTGGCACATGCTAACAGTTTAACATTTTAATCAAATTGGATAAATTGTAAAGTTTCCAAACATTTGAAATGCCCTTTGAACCAAGAAATTAAACCTTATTTTGAAAATAAATATGAACAAGAACCTTATCCTATTTAATTATGAAAATATAACAAAAAGTAACTAGGGTAATATAAAACTTAAGAAAAATGAAAGGAATGCATGAACTAAGCAAATGGAAAAATGAGTGAAAAATTGGGTAAGGGATGCATAAGTCTAAAGAACAACCCTAGAGATAACATCTGGCTCCACCTGAGGATAAGGTCCTCCTTGTGAGACCTTAAGAACACGAAGACTAAGTGCCTTTCCAATCCATCACTGACATATAAAGACCAAAAACTACAACTTGCTCTGCTCATCAAATTCTGAAATGATCCTGCTTTGCAAATAGAAGCTACCTTGCAACTGAAGAAAAGAAGCACCAGTGTTTTGTCTCCATTGGGCTGGAGTCTTTTCAACTATCTGAACTACTGCAGATGATAACAAGCTGAAAACCGCACACTGAAAACTAATCCATACTGCAACTAAAATCAAACTGTTGTTTATTGAAAACTAAATTCATACCGAAAGCTGCTCTACTGCTAAAAGACTGAATGAGAACAAATGCTCTTGAGATGTGCTTATTTATGTGCACTATATACATTAATCAGTTGATACAAATTGATCAAGTATATTCATACTTCCAATAAATCCATGAAAGCATCTTACCACAAAAATGATCCTCCAATAAGTAGATGAGGACAAAAGAAAAATATGACATGAACAGTTGAAAACTAATAAGCATCTTGAACTCACATCTACAAGAAAGTGTCATATCGAAATCTACCACATTCTGAGACTATGCAAATACTGACTCGATGTAGAAGGCCACTAGATCATGAAATTGCAGCTGATGTAAAGAAACAAACTGTTCATTTACAATTTCATTCCTATTACCATAATATCCATGTTCTTCTTGACCAACACCGGTTTCAGCCATAGATCCTTGTAAAATAAGCTTATTGATTTGCTCAAAATTTGATAAAGAAGTAGGTATAAACAATTTATCATGTAATTCATCCCAGTCTCCTTTACTATATCCCTGGAACTCAGATCCATAACTTTCTTCTACTGATGTATACACATCCTCTTTAATTAGCTCCTCCTGACATTGTTCCAACTGGAGATGAAATTGTTTTTGCATATTACCTTCTTCATGATCGCTGCTAATTTCATTTGTCTGCAGATCTGAAAGTTGTTGCAGGGTATTGTCACTATTGATCATATTTTGTTTAATGTATGTTGCAGATCCAAGTTTAGAAATGGAAAAAACAGGCTCGCTAATCTCTGTTGACAATTGATCAACAATTAATAAAGAAGAAAGCTCTGAAAACTGCTCTTTTAACTTCTTTCCATCTCCTTCACTTCTAGCAAACACAAATTCGCTGCCACTGAAGATTTCTTTACATGCTGGTTCAAAAGTTTTTTCTTCTTCATCAAAATACTCATCATACTTAGGATGATCCTCATGAATTCTTAAATTTTGAATATCAGTAACCTCTGCTTCATGATGTTCTTCAATCTATTTGTTAGCCTTCGATGGAAAAGAATGTATAGTAGACAGATCTGGTAACTTCTCATCATCAGATTTAGAACTGGCATACACAAGTTGATTGTTGAAAAATTCAATATGTATAGATTCATAATTCTTTTCTTCGTCATTTGAATATTCATCATAAATTGGAAGAGCATGATAAAATTCCAATGGCAGGGATGAAGTTTTCTGCATATTATTTTCTACATAATTGTTGCTAGTGTCATTTATATGCAAATCTGAAAATTGTTGCAAGTTGTCTTTATTAATTTCAAGTATCATCTGACTAGAAGATAGCTGACCCTTACAAATTTATGAATTTTGAAGCTCAGATATATTCATAACATGATGCTCCTGTAACTCCTTTTCATCTCTTTTATTATATTTTGGTAGTTCAGTTTCAAAATGATCACATGATATATCGATCTGCTCTTTATCATTTGAATACACAAAAGAAGAAACTTGTTTCTCATGACAATTTAGAATAGCATATACATTTGATACAATGTCAAAAGTATCTACAATATGGGTATCACTTGGAAGATCATGAACCTCTTGATCATCATGAAAATGATCACCTACAACTATGCAATCATCAATCATATTTTGAAAACCCTCTTCTCGTGAATTAGAAAAAGAAGGAGTTTAATCCATATTTTTATTGAAAGACTCATTCCCATTCTTAATTTCTTTTTCATCAAGATCTTCACAAAGCTCATCATTCGAGGAACCAACTACTGTCTGTTGAATATAAGATTTGAACTTTTCACAACATTGCTCAAGCAGAAGTTCCCGAGAAAAATACTTTTTGTAATGCTGATGGAATACTATGTGGAAATCCTTCAAGGATGAAATGCTGGGAGGCAATGAGAAATACCATTTACGTGCATCACCATCCAATGAATACATGAACATCTTCATACGAACATCTTCGTGCTGTAGATATAGCAGATCCATGCACTCATGAAACTTAAGGAGGTGTTCTGCAGGGTTGTCTTCTTTCTTTTCTCGGAAGATAGGCATAAAGTTTCCCCACTCTGACATAGTTGGTACTGGATGCGGGAAATCAGTAACTTCAGAAAAGTTGAGAGGTGCAAATCTCCGAGCCACCATGGCAGACATTAGATCATTTGATGGCATTCTGGATCCTTGAATAAATGGAGTCACCCAGTGAAAAATTTGCAGTCAATATGTCACCAGCCCTTTTTCACCATCAAAGAATGGATATATTCGTTGTTGTACAACCCAGGAAAGTATGCCTTCGTTCCTCCGTCCCCGGCAACGGCGCCAAAATATGTTATCCCTAAAGTTGAACCTAGACTACAGGGGTTCAAGCTTAAGGAAATCTTAGATGGTAGATATGGGACATCTACTCAGTAATTTTTATGAAGTTCTGGTGGCAAATGAATGTATGGTTTAGGTTGGATAATCAAAAACAGATGACAGGGATAATATAAAGTTTCAATATCTAAACAGTAATAGAAAATGACTGTGATCATAAACATACAAATGTAAGGGGTTCAAGTTTCATTTCATAATTGGGGCATAGTTGTATATTGGTCAAGAGAATCACAACATGAAATTGAGACCATGCATAGACAAAATAATGACAGTATATACTTCATAAATTAAAATAAGACAGGCTCATAGATCATACTTTACTTCAAAAACAGTCATTTCTGCAAAAAATTAACATAAGAAACAACATACATGCCTGTACAATAAAGCTTTTAAAACTGAACTTCCATCATATTCTTCAAGTTCCAACCTCTTCTTTCTCAGAAGAAGAGCCACCTGCTCCACCTCCGAATGTTACAATCATGCCTCATATAAGTATTGAGGTCGAAATCCTCCCTAGGAGTTCGAATTTCTAAAGATAGTAGAGATTACATTAAATTTTGGAACTGTCTGCCATGAAAAATGGACTAGACTGCTGAAAACTAGGGCTACAATTATGATTTTTTATCTCTTGAATCATGACAGCTATGTACAATCTGGGAGATGTTTTTGTAGATTAACATGTCATTGAGAAAATCCTCTTTTAGTTTTCAAAACTTCTCCTCTAGCTATCCATAATCAACTCTGCAAAAATATGACTCAAACTGGAATTTCCGCAGTCAGAAAAATAGGTTGCAATGACGAGAGCGAATATTTCAATCCTTGATACCCATGTAAAAAAGTGATATAGGTTTTTGTAGTTCTATATCTTAGGAATAAAAACCTCCTTCAGTTTTCCCAAATTCATCTTTCATTAACCACAATCTGTTCTGAAAAAAATGATGAAACAGGTCATTTCTAGAAAAATCTGCCTTAAAAAATTCTCCACTGTGTACTGTTCAAGTGCTATCTGGCATGTGTAATGGGATGCCACACCTCATGGGGGTACGAGATATATGCATATTCATAATTCATTTCGAATTATGATAAATGCAAACTATAATTACAAACTTTAAACCCTTGTTTAATCATAATTTCACATTTCTGTGAAACTGACAGCATTTTTCATAGTATTGACAGCATTTTCATATTTGAAATTTTGGCACATGGTGTCATTTTAACATTTTAATCAAATTGGATAAATTGTAAAGTTTCCAAACATTTGAAATGCCTTTTGAACCAAGAAATTAAACCTTATTTTGAAAATAAATATGAACAAGAGCCTTATCCTATTTAATTATGAAAATATAACAAAAAGTAACTAGGGTAATATAAAACTTAAGAAAAATGAAAGGAATGCATGAACTAAGCAAATGGAAAAATGAGTGAAAATTGGGTAAGGGATGTATAAGTCTAAAGAACAACCCTAGAGATAATAGTATTGTTTTGATGGAAATATTGGTGATCCAATTGGCACCTTGATGGTAGCTCTACAAAGATGTATAGAACTCTCCATCAAATTTCTCAATTATTTGAGTTCCCCAAAAGACAATGTCCTACATATCCATCAATATGGATTGGACTTACCATTGATTTGGTCTAAAATAAATTTAGAGTCTCCTTCAATCATACATTTTTTGTAGTTGGAAATTGTTGTAAACTCTACGCCTTCCATGCAACCAACTACCTATTCCTCGTTGTTGGAGTAGAAAAAATATATACTTCATCGTAACAAAAATAATAGCATGGTATATTAGGATACAACCAACCACAACTATTCCAAAATTTCTTTTGGATGCATTATCAAAATTGATTTTAATTCATCTGAGATTAGGGGGTGCCAAGGAAAATATTAGATAGGGTTTGAGAAACTTTATAGGATTAAGAAATGAAATCCGATTATTTAATATATTGGATTTATTTTCCACTAACATAATTTTGATTATGAATCCTAAATGATTATAGAATTGCTAAATTATTTTGTCTTGTTCCATATAGGTTTAAGAGAAAACTCCTTTCATTCAAAGATATTGACATTTTTATCCTTTCAAGTGGACCATATGATGTAAGATAAGGCCATGTTCTAGGAGGATATATGGTTAGAGGATTAACATCGAGATTTTCTCCATTCCATGAGTCTTTAAAATGGTCCACTAAATGTTTGGATTTACCTAAAAATATTTTCCAACACTCCCAAACATGGAATATCAATTTATTTCGTACTAGCTTTACAACATGGAATAAGGTAGGGAGTTCATGTTCTTTGTATCTCAATTCCTCTCTTGAGTGAATTTTTGGCTAGTTGAAAGGCATGGGAACAATTCCACTTTAATTTAGAAAGAAAAATGAAAACCCAACCTCTAATTCAAAAAGGAAAAAATGAAAACCCTATCACCAAATTCAAACCCCAAATGCAGAGATAAAATTGTTTCGTTTTCTACCAAGATGATGAAGGGTTGGAACTTATTGATTTCATTGTGGTCGAATTCGATGGTAGTCATACTTTTCCGGTCTCATCCCTTGCGGGCCTTTTTTTCTATGGGTCCAATCTTCTCCTTCGTGGGCCTCCTTTTCCGTGGTGTTAGTGTCCTTGGAAATATTCTAGATGGTGACAGCTTCCACCTTAGACAGGATGAGTTGGGAATGAGATTGGGTCAATGCGGGGGAAGCGATAGCTTCCACGTCCTTGGATAGGTCAGGTTGTGAAGGAGACAAAAGGCTAAGTTGTGAATGAGACATGGTCGATGTGGGGTTGGTGATAGCTTCCACCTCCTTGGACAGGCCAGGTTGCGAGATATGGGATCGATGTGGGGGCACGATCGTGTTTGACAATGTAAACATAATGTTGGCAACTAGGGCGTAGGTTTGACTTGGGGATTTTTATTTCATGTTTGTTTTTAATTTGTTGTTTTTTAATTTTTAATTTTTAATTTTTATTTATTTTTTATATATATTTTATTTTAATATTTTGTTATATATTTTTTAATATTTTGTTTTAATATATATATATATATATATATATATGTTTTTTTGTTTTGTTTTGTATATATTTTATTTTAATATATAATATATTTTTTAATATTTTGTGGAAGGTGTAGAGTATTAGGAGGAAATATTGTTGATCGGAGGAGGGTGACAATGAAGTATTTGAACACAATATATGAACTAGAGATTCTAACCTTCGGAGCTCGGGACCATGTGATATGCATCTTGGACGTTGAACACTTGACTTGAGGATGCTTAGGTCGAGGAGAATAATTTAGGGAGCTTGGTGATGGACGTCCTGGGCATTTATGTTGGAGAGGAGCATTGGATATTTGTGACCACAATGGCACAGATGAGAGTATCATTAAGTGCTTGAGAGGATATGTTGCACACAATCAGAGCATGAGAACCTTGTATGAGGACACTTGGATAGTGGACCACCATGTAAGTGAGAGTGTTGGACTAATAACCTGTTGGAGAACACATCATATTAGAGGAGGGGCATTGAGCCTAAGGAGGATCATGCTTGGAGGGAATTTCAATTCATGGGTTGGATAAATCCTAGTTTGACAGTACATGTACATCCTTGTATTGTAGAGTGATCCATTTAGGGTTTCTTGGTTGGTTACTTGTATGGAACTATGTCCTTATTTTATCTTAGCCTCCCTCGCTTACTCTAAAGGGAGGAGAGAGCTTGTATATTCATTATTGTGATTGTACTATATTCTTTAAACCCGTAATCCATTATACTCTATGAGTATTTAAAATGTTATAGTAAAAAAATTTTAATTATTCAATTTTAAAATTTAAATTTTCTTAGGGTTAAAAGGGAGTGACGAGATATTTTGGAGAGTATTTTTTTCTATATTTCCATAAAAACACAATTTTAATTACAAATCCTCTCCTTCATAAGACTATGTGTATATTCTCCTTCCATTCTAAAGACTTAACAGAATGAATGTGTGAAGGCACATCCAATTGAAGAACTTTTTGAGATACATATTATAATGAAGGATGAATGAGTTTCCATAATTCACTTATCATGTAGAGGCATAGTACATAACCAAGACCAACACATTGTTGAAGGACATGGTTGTGGCTCTTGGTAAACAAGAATATGATTCTCCACTTGAAGGTTAGGAATAAGTATTATTCTGACAAAGATTTTAGATATAGTCCAATGAACTCTTCAGACACCATCATGGATTCTTTATTACAATTCACAACAAATTACTTGGTGAAAGATTAAATGATCATGCAAAATTGGGTTTTGTGCTAATAGGTATAATAAAGTCTTTTAAATTTGAGAAAAATATCACATTTTAAGGAGAGAGATTCCAATGTAGTGATTAACCTCTCCATGGTAGACTCAACAAATTTCAAGTGAGATGGTCATGAAGGCCAATTTTATTAGATACTTCATAAGTAACCTTGGAGAATGACATATTCATGAACATGTTCAAATAACTACAAATCATTAGGTGGAAACATATCTAGATAAGGAGGCCATAAGTATTGCAAGGAAGTATAATTTGCATTGTTAAGAGATACCCTTTTGATGAAATGGAGACTTCAAAGCATCCTTTGCTAAAAAACTATTCAAAATTCTTGTGCTCCCCTCTCATGAGTTTATCATTGTTTGTGGCATTTGGTGTAGTGGTTTTTGTTAACACTCAAAAAGTGTTCACTACCTCATCTTCCCCATTACATGGCTCATTTGTCCATTTTCCTACCATATTTTCCTTAAAAATCCTAAAAATCCCACTAAAAAGCCTCCAAAAGGCCTAAAATGCCTCCAAAAGGCCGCAAAACCATAAAAAAAGCTTCAAAATGGCTAAAAAACCCCTTTTTCCTCCAAAAATATCCAAAATTCCTCTAAAAATAGCAAAAACCCTTTAAAAAGGGAATAAAAATATAAAATAATGAGGATAAGGAGGAAAAAACCCTATACAGCTGCCCTAAACCATATGGTTCCCAAAACCATGGGTCAGCACTCCACCACCAAAAAACTATAAATAGGTGATGGAGACCCCTTCTTTCACATCCACAATCAAGTATACCCTTACTCTGCCAAAATCTCTCTTGAAACCCTAGTTCACCATTGAACTACTTTCACCTTGAGAGCCCCTTTTGGCCCATTCCCACCATTGGAGAAAGAGAAGGAGCACATTGGAGCTTGGAGCAATCCTCTTGGACATTGCAAGGGCTTCATCAACTTCCACATTGGAGGTAACATTAATACAAAACCCTTTATTTTACATTGTTGTTTATGTTTCATGCACATGTTTTAGAGTAGTTTAAATTTATCTTTCAGCATTGTTATTTACCATTTACTGAACTGCTATTACGGAGTCCCTTCTCCTTAGTAGGTGCTCTTTCGCACAAGCTAGGGGTAAAACCCTAGCCACAGTTTTGGCGACTCCCCTAGGTTTTGAATTTCTGGTTTCAATTTAAATTTTTTTTAGTTTTCTGCAATAATTTCCCGTTTTTTCCTTTCGGCTGTCCCTTTCGGCCGCCGTACACCGCAACTTTTCTCTCTATAGTCGCGTCCCTACCGCGACTTTCAGGCCTTTACCTGCGACCCTACCGCGGCTCTCAGACTGTTTCCGGCGCCCTGCCGGCGGATTCAAGTCTGTTACCTGCGGTGCGACCGTGGCTAATCAGCCTGTTTGCTGCGATCTGACTGCGCCTATCGGCCCTTTTCTCGCGTCCCGACCGCGGCTGTCGTCCCCCTTCCCGCGTCTGTGAACCTTTTTCCGGCGTCCCGACTGTGGCTTGTTCCCTATTTCCCGCGGCCCGACTGCGGCTCTTGCCCTATTTCCCGCGGCCCGATTGCGACTTTTCCCCTGTTTTCGGTGACCCGACTGCCTCTGTCGGCCAAAAACCCGTGTCCTGTCTGTGCCTGTTTCCCTTAAACCCGCGGCCCGACTGCTCAATTTTGCCGAAAACCCGCGGTCTGATTTCTGCATTTTTTCCAGTTGTGAGCCTAGCCCTCTCTGCTGCAATATTTTCTGCACAGCCATCTGTCAACCTGCAACCACCCTTCCATACAGCCTTTTCTGCAACATAATTTCTGTACCCTTTACAGAATCTTTTTAAAATTTTAGTATTTTAATTTAGAAAATTTTGCATGTTAAATATTAGTTTTGTTAATTAGAAAGTTGCCCCCCTTGTGGCACCTTGATTTTGGGTTCATCACCTCACGAGCACACAATCTGACACATAACTCAAGTGAGCCTTAAAAAGTACTTAACTCAACCAATATTCTAACCCCACTTGGGGAACACAAAAGAATCTTTGTAGTTAGGTAGGATCGGGGGGATAGGCTTCCAATAACACCCCTCGGTTATTACACTTGAGACATAGTTGTTGTCCAAATAGGGAACCAAAATCCCCTAGTACTTTTTGGCACGGTCACGACCAGTTTATCAAAGGGCCTCTCCCTTAGGACGGTTGAAGTCGGGAGACTGGTTCCGGAGGCCTGAGTGGAATACAGCACTCCATTCAGTAACCGAAGGGCTACCTTTCGCGTTTCGCGGGATATCCCTGTATAGGGGTATTGCGGTAAATGGACTAAACGACAGATTCACCTTTCTGGACGTGTCATGAACGGGGTATCTTAGTTGCCATTCTTCTAGGATTGACTACCCGGTGTCCCTCCTGGTAGGGGGATACCTTATCCACTTGGCTTTCCTATTCATATTGTCTGACTTGGATTTCATCACCTTGCAGAGGATATGTCTAGTTGAGTCAGAATACTTTTAGTTAGGTGTTTGCATGCTCCTTTTCCTCCCTTTGGTCTAGTGAGTCCACCATTTTTCATTTTTAGGAAACCTGCTGCTTGTTGGTATTCTGACCATCTTTGTTGTTACTCCACCTATTGTAGCACAGTTGTTACAGTGGGTGTTTTGAGTTGGTTGTTGGCCTGAGTGCCTTGCTTTTGAGCTCTCTTTTTGCACACTCGATTGCATTAGGATTTTTGAGCTATTTTTTACTCACCTCAACCCACAGAGATTTGACCCCATCTGTCACCATTGAGTCCCCGAGACATTCTCGGCGCCTCAGGGGCGAGCCCCCACAGCATGGTTCACTTGACACCACACGTCACAGACACCGATCATTATCACTTGATACCACTTATCACAGATCTAGAGCCTTGTCACTTGATTCCACTCGTCAGCGACATAGGACCCCGTCACCTGATATTGACGCACCCTACTTTACCTCCGATTCTGAAGTAGAGTCTGAGAACCCTATTTACACTGCCCCTACTAGCCCCATGGCTGGCGTGACTTCCACTCCGTTTTTGATAGGGACCATTGGTGGCACATCCACCACTACACCAGTTACTACACCTGTTTTGGGTATGCCCTCCATGGGGCCCCCATCTACAGCTCCCCTCACTGCACCTATTCCTGCAGCCAGCATACCTATTCCCACTACGTCAGTGGTTCATACTACCCATGGTGGTGCAGGACCATCCTATACCACCACAGTTCCCCCACTTGGGGGCAACATCCCTAATCCTGCCCCTCCACTTGGGGGCATTGGCCCTAACTCGGCCCAACCCCCTACTGTGACACATCCTTCTTCCAGTTTTCCATTCATGGCTAGCCTCAATTTTCCTGACCTAGCCAGATTGACCAACGATCCTATTCGACATGACCCTACATGGCCTCATATGCCTACCAAGCTTCCCTCGGACATCCCTAAATTCGAGGGCAAGGCAGGTGAGGACCCACAAAACCATATCATGTCTTTCCATCTGTGGTGTTCCTCTAACTCCATAGTGGATGACTCAGTTCGCCTTCGTCTGCTACAGCGCACCTTCACTGGCCCTGCAGCCAAATGGTATATCGAGCAACCCCATGGGACCCATGCCACCTTTGCTTCCCTTGCCTCGACCTTCCTGCAGTTCTTCCAGCTACCCGTTCGCTACGACGCGGGCGTTGAGATCCTCCTATCTTGCAGACAAAACACGGCTACCCACATCACGGACCACATTCATGAGTGGCGTCGTCGCCGTAGCTTATGTAAGATCAAACTCGATGACCGTATCTTCCTAGATTGGTTCCTCAAATCCCTTCTCCCAGTCATTGCTAAGGATGTGGCATTAGAAAGACCCCAGTCTGAAGAAGAGGCCATCCTTAAGGCCCAACAGTTCGACCTCATTTACGCCCAGTCGGGTTACCTCTATACCATTATACCTGACGCCCCTCGCAACGATTCCTCCCGGCACGATGCACCGGGGGCATCCCACGCTGCAGACGGAATCATTGGCTGCGTTTCTTCGCATCCCCAACCATTTTCTATAGCACGTCCTAGCCCTGGCCCCGACCTTTCGCGAGCTACCTCCCAATCCGGAGCGACCAACTCGTATGCTCCTATGGCACACCACCATTCCCATGGACCCTCATGTCCACCTCAGTGCTTCGATCATGCGACTCTCGCTTACGCTCCTCCGGCCGCACCTCAGCCCTATTACCACCAGCAGGCTGCACCAGCTCCCGCTCAGTCCCAAGCGCAACCCCCGTATTACCCGCCGCAGGCAGCTCCTGCGGCAAACCCTCAACCCGCTCCGCAGCCATATCAGCAACTCCCTCCTGTTGCTGCACCTGCGCAGCCCCCACCTGCCTATCATCCACCGCAGCCTGCTCCCGCACCTGCACAACCTCAGAACCCACCTGCTGCCCAAGGGCAAGTTTACGCCCAACACAACCCGCAGCAAAACTAGAACAACCAACGCAACCAGGGCCAACAGAACCACGGCAAGGGCCGTAATCGTGGGAACAACCAACCTACCGACCAAGCTGGTCAACCGGCTAATCCCCCGGACAATAATAATGCAGCCCCTGCCAACCAAAATCCTGATCGCCCACCCAAGCAGGCTAAAAACCCCAATTTGTGAACAAACCATCCATGTTCTATCTGCGGAGTCTATGGCCACTACACCCATGCTTGCCCCCATTTAGAGCGAGCTCAACAAATTTGGGTTGATGATGCTCATCGCCAAGGACATGCAGCTCCTTAGGCACTGCCCAACCCCCCTCAACCTCAGCAGCCACCTTTGGTACTGCAAAACCCTTTACCCACTCAAGGCGTAGTGAACACTCAGCCGGTGGCTCCCCCGCAAGCCAACGCCCCCCAGCAACAGATCACATACGCTGCCCCTGATCAACCCATGTTTGACTCAGGAACCCACCACTTACTGATGATGTCATCCACTGACGTCCACCTCCAGACTTGCAGGAACCAATATGGCTCCACCACTGAAGCCCCTCCTGCTGAGAAAACCCTTAACGCTCATCCCACGGATCAAGCGTTACGTATACCTCCACCTCCACTAGAAGGCGCTCCTAAAGCCCCTCGTTTACCACTTCGTCGTCTTAACAATAACCCTAATGCGCACGCTGCGTCAAACTACAGCATTGTGGATGACCTAGCCCAATCTCCCGCAGCCATGTCTGCGTTAGAAGTCTTGAAGAATTGCCCTTCCCAGCGCAAGACTTTACTCTCTGCCATTGGGGCTATTGACTCCAACGATTCGAATTTGATGGCATTTGATTTGGACCAATCTGAACCCCGCCTGCCTTCTAGCCTCGCATTCCAAGTTACTGTTTTCGTCCGGAATCTTGTCATCCATCGATGCATCATCGATGAAGGTGCCTCGACATGCGTTATGTCTACATTCGTATGGCAGAAGATGGGATCCCCTCCTCTTCAGCAGTCCACCACTGCGTTACGTGCCTACGACGGTCGTTTGGCTCAGCCCCAAGGCCTCCTACCCAACGTCCCCGTCCAGTTAGGTGGTAAAATCGTCCTTATTGATATAGAGGTAATCAACGCCCAACTGGATTATAACCTACTACTTGGTCGCAACTACATATATTCCATGCGGGCGGTTGCCTCTTCCGTTTTCCGCACCATGATGTTCCCTCACGACGGACGTGTAGTTAAGATTGACCAACTTACCTACTATGATCCCAATGCCACCGCCGCACCCGAAAATGTTCTCCCAATGGTTGAACAATCTGTTTCTCATGCCCCCACCTCGCTAGTCTCCTCTACGGGGCCTGGCGTTTACTCAGACGCGCCAATGACATCCACCTTTCAATCCATTCCTCCCCCGTCACCTGTTAATGACGTGTCTGACCTATGTACCCTGTCCCACGACACACGAACTCCTACAAATCAACCGCCTTTGTTGCCTAAACCCCCTTTGGTACCTAGTCACATTGGTGTTACACCCATCCATACCATTCCCTTCCTAATCCCTCCTTCCGGAGTAGTGAGCGCCCCGGTCATGGCTAACCTTAGTCTCCCTGGGTTAACCTTAGGATTACCTGTTTGGTATCTTTCACCTCCCGTTCGCCCGCTGACACCTGATGTCATCTTGTAGCTGGTGCAACCCATTGTCACTACTAATGAACCACCTCCCGGTGTCGCTACCCCCATCGTCCTCCGCGAACTCTCCTCCTTCCCTCAAACCCACTGGGGGTAGAGGTCCACAACCTTACAGTGCTGTACCACCTCCCCAAACAGTAAAAAATGCCCCCGTGTTTCGTGCTCCTCCCAAATGCTCGTTATGTGATGAGTTAATCCACCCCACTCACCAATGTCCACAGTTACCAGCATTGCAGGAGCATATGCAAATGCTTGACGATGACCCCAACATTCCCGTTGTCAAACTCGATCCCACTCCCAAGCCTAAAGATAAATCACTGCGTACCAACCACCCTTGTGCCATATGCGGTGTCTATGGGCATTACTCACACCATTGTCCCGATCTCCCAGATTACCGAGCAGCTCTTTATGAGATGAACAATTTGGATCTTGAGACGGCACCCACCACTATTGAGGAGATCCATCCCCCAGTCTCTTCCCCTTCCGGAGAGGTTAATACCATTTACATGATCTCTTCAACCACTACTCCCTCGTCCACCGATTTTACGACCCAAACCTTCCGTACTGATGAGGAGATTCTTGAGGCCCTTACTGCCCTGGATTATCCTTGGGATGACATGCACCACCATTCCTATTTTATCCCAGAAGAAGCCTCCTCTAGCACAGCTACCCAATTCACAGTTGAGTCCAAAGATTTCCTCCCCGCTAAGGTCGACTGGTTTAAGGATCCTATTCCTGCGCCTGAAGCCTTCGAGGAGGGTAATATGGCCAACATCTCACCCGTTATCCACATCGATATCTCTGACCCCCCTGGCGTCAACGAGTGCATCGCCTTAGGAGCCTCCTGCAGTGAACAAGAGATTGAGGCGTACAGAAAACTCTTCAAAGAGTTCCGTGATGTCTTTGCCTGGTCCTATACTGACATGCCTAGTCTCGACCCCGCTATTATAGATCACCACATTGACACATGGCCAGATGTACCCCCCGTTCTCCAGAAACAGCATCACCTTGACACCTCTGAGTCAAGGGGCATAACAGATTACCTCGACCCTAGGATAGGGGGCATGATCAACCATTTTGAACCTTCCCCATCACATTTATCTCAGCACGTCAATGAACCCATTTATCTGGTAGATAAACATTTGTTGAATTCCTCATGGTTTCACTACAACAACTCACACAAACACCTAAACAATTGAAAACTCTTAGTCTTTTGGGGCTATTTTCCCTCATCCATACCATGAAAATGAAGTGATATGAGCTTCTCCCTTGTAGGGAATTTGTTGGAATACTAACATCCCATACCACCATACAATACCATCCTACTGAGTTCCTAGAGGTGATGTTGTAACTTTATATGTAGGGCATTCCCAATAGCTTTTAAGATTATATGAAAACATTATCACTAGATTTTTTTGTACATAATCAATTGCTACATCGAGCTTTAATAATCATGCGCATCGAGTTTTAATATCTTGTTTGTTGTTCATTCTTGCAGGGGTCATATTTTCGTTTTTTCAAAAGCGCATTGAATATGGGTAACAGACGTAATAATCAAAGAAAGTCTAGAAGGATGCAATTGCCCCCTAAAAAGGCCCATGAGATAAGAAAAAAGGCTAGGTTGTACATGCAAAATCATAGAAATCAAAATGTTAGTGCCTTAGATCAATCAACAAGCAATGACGAAGTGGTTGAAGTCAATCAAATCTTGCCTGATGTCGAGTATGAAGGGATGGATGTTGAACAAGTTCTTAACTGGCAACCACCCCAAGAAGAGCACCCACCTGGCAAACACACTCCATTGCAGGACCAATTACTGAATGAAGGGCCACAACAAACTGTTGATGAGATTCATACTTCCTTGCCGACTCCCTTGCCTCAACTATCAACCAGACGACGAAGAAATCCCAGACATATTCATGTGGATGAAAGTTCATTTTCAGGACTTGAAGGTAAGATGCCCAAACACACTATTGATTTCCATTGTAACAAGATAATCAAAGATTTTTTTGAATCCAAAACCGATGCAGCAAAATGTCAATTGTTTCTTGCTTTGTTAAAATCACATTGTCTAGCTCATGTTAGGAGAATTTTGTTCATAAAGGTAGTTAAAAGTTCAGAGGCCAACAATCATTTTTTTAGAAATCTACAATCTGCATTTAATTTGATTGGAAAAACTTCTTGCACAAAAGATTTTAATGCGGCCCGTCGTGTACTGTCGGAATCGATTGTAGATAAATCCACAAGGCAACGTCGCCTACTATGACACACATGTAAAATCTTTAAAGTAGATAGAAAGACTCTTTAAAAGTATTCTGACATTAGAGAGAAACTTGAGACCCCAGTCCAAAAATATTGTTGGGCCTTTGTTGGTAGGTTACCTGGTTCAGACATGAAGCTCATTGATGTTGTTAAAGAACTAGTGCAAAAGTTTTGGCATGATAACACTAGACCGTCATCGAATCAAAGAGATGTTTTAAAGTTGAGAAAAGGTGTTAGGGGGGTGAACCCCATGTCAAGCACTTCCTTGAAACCACACAAACATAACTCTATGAGAGGTTCAAGAATGAGCACACACAATTGAACTTGGGCCAAAGGTCCTTAAAAAAATGCAAACCCTGGTATGTTAGAATTTGCATTGATCGCAGTACATGTTGTTGTAGATACCATGTAGAATTTGAGTACTATTATGATACATATAGACATATATTTTGTGGTTTGCATACTAACATTGTGCAGGATTGCCCTTCGTTACAACCACCGAATGCATCCAGAGAATTTATACATAGCATAATGTGTCGAAGGTTTGAAGGACAAAAATATTATAAAAGATCATGTTTATATGGGACGTGTTCTAGTTGCAGTGGATTTGCATTATTGAGCCGCTGCATCCACGCAACCGCAGAGCACAAATTTGGGAGGATGTTAGTAGAAATGCAAAACTTCTAGTACATAACATATCAAGTAGATAGTTCGAAGGAAATCAAAAAATTTGCATTGGTGAAGTCACATGTAATCTAAGTTTGCATGCTTTCATACTGTACATGTTGAATTTGTACATATATATTCAGATTGAAAATGTCACGTTGTATTAATGCCCTTGGTTTTGTGGCATCGGGTACAAATTTGTGATTTCATGAAGTAATTCTACCAAAAGACCGAGCATTATGTATAGCACGTCCATGTAGCACGATGGCAGGATGAAAAGTACAGACAGTGCAGGGACACCTTTCCCAAGGGCACAATATTGTCAGTTGTGGAATTTGTAGAAAACTACACCCTATAGCCACAGAATGAGATTCAAAGTCAATACTACCATTCAGACCAAGTTAGCATAATGGTCCATATCACGTACAGGCACACGCCAGAGAGCAGCAATGACATGAGGATAATATTGAAAGAGACCAACTTCTACATCAGTGACAACAGGTGCCATGACTTGCATTATGTGTAGCATTGCTTCAAACTTTTCTATGATCAGCTAAAGGAGAGAGGGATATGGTTAGATGGTTGTGCAGGCTAGTTAAAAAATGCATGTGTTTTCTAGTGGTTGAGTATGTTGCACAAGACTTATGATGTGTTGCATGTATGGAACTATTTTGAGACCGAGCATGGAAAGAGAGAGCACAACGGGGCTGGAGCATGTCTCAAAATTTCCCTACGAAGGGAGGAGATGAGGTGCATGGGAGGCCCTCATATTCGGAATGCCGAATCCATAGTTCGATGGTGCAAAGAAAAAATGTTAGATCGAACCACTGAGCAACGCATACCAACAGGTAGAGGACATGTTGTCAGAAATTTTTGGAATGTAGTTGATATAGATCGATCGCATTCTTATAGTTGTAGTACTGGGCAAGGCACTCGTGGATTTCATTCGGTTCGAAGCTCAAACAATCCTTTATTTGAAATATGGACGTGAAAACTTGCTTGCTTTTGTGGGTCTTGCAGTAGTTGTGGGTGGGATGAGTGCGAATCAATGGATTGGGTTGTTGAATGGGATCATGTATCACTTGCAGTGGACCCATGTGCAGTTGCTGAAACAATCCAGTTAGAGGAAGGCCAATCCTCTATTTCGAATGAATATGATCATATATCTGATCTTGTACAACCAGGTAAACATTTCTGCAAGCATATCCCGGTTCCCTCCTTGTTTTTGTAATTATCTAAGTCATCAAACCACTGCTTGTTGAAATCTGACCTTAAAATGCATTTTTGTAGGACACATCTACGTAGTTGTCGCCCCGACAGACAGTGCAATTGGGACGAATTATTGGTTGGCATGATGCATCCAGGGGAAGAAAACCCTCCTCGCATCATTAATAGATAGTGAAGGCATTACCTTTCTCACTGTATCGATGGTTGTTTAGGAGGAATATCTTACAATGGATGGAAAAGGACCAAAGAGCAATGGATACACATACACAGATTATAGACCAGGGTCGCGGGTGTATCACTTTACGCACTTGATCATGGGTACAAACATCCAACTACAGACAATGTTAACGAAGTCATCAAACAAGGTATGCTACTTACTACCTCATGCAGGGCATGAGAGGTTGTTCGAGACAATAAAAAACTGAGAGGATCCAGAAGGCCTAATTGACTGAGGTACATAGTATAGCCATGTGATTGTTTATTCATGCACGGTTAATGTTATTCATGTTAGATGGTTTATTTGATATCGTTATCTTATATCGTTTATTTGATGTCTGATTTATGATTTATAGCCATATGATTGTTTATTCATGTATTATTAACCCTTGAAGCACTAATATAACCCTACAAACACAATCTAGCCCTAGAAATGTTAGAAATCTAAACTAACCCTAGAAACACTAATCTAACCCTTGGAAACTAATCTAGAATCCTAGAAACATAATCTAGCCCTAGAAATCCTAGAAAGCTAAACTAACCCTAGAAACACTAATCTAACCCTCAGAAACTAATCTAGAATCCTAAAAACATAATCTAGCCCTAGAAATCCTAGAAAGCTAAACCAACCCTAGAAACACTAATCTAACCCTCAGAAACTAATCTAGAATCCTAGAAACCTAATGTAGCCCTATTAACCTAATCTAGCACTATAATCTGTGACCCACCACACGTACCCTCAATAGGGGGTATTTGGACTCCAAGTGGGATAGGATCACTATTAGAAGGGTTTGTTACCCAATCTATTAAGGGACCAAGTCACATTGAGTCATTTCCAATATTATATAGCCTATATGCCGCTAATCAAATGCCAAAAAATCCAGCTGGGAGAACACTTGTTATCTTACACACTTTACTTAACCTCTAGGCAAAGCAACGGCCATTGCTTTACAACCTATGAAGGTTGCACAGCGAAAAAACTAAGTGCTACTAATCAGAGGAGGGTAGTTGTCACTAGATTGGGAGTAGTCACTTCCTTTGGTCATGATCCAGGTACTTTATTGGGAAATCTTCTTTAGGGACAGAGTGGTATCGGTGATATTGAGAGCTTTGATTGCTCTGATTTCGCAAGTGTAATTGGCGTCAATGCGATTCATTTGCTTCCTCTCATTTACACCTCTTTTGAATTTTTCTACTTGACTTGTAAATGTGGAATAGTCCACCAAGTCAAAGTGTTTTTTCTAATCATGATCTCACCAAGAGCCACATACACAAAAACCATGCATCATGTACAAAATAAACATGCAAAAGCCTTCGGGTCAATGCTTAATCAGTTATCTCCACCATGCATGATTCACTCAAACATGATTCTCCTTACAATACATGTAAGAGCTAGTAACAACATTCAACATTGCCTTCACACAACCTCTATGACCTCTATTCCTTATGTAGCTCAATCTCCATGCTTTATGCACTACGGTCATAATAGTCATAGCAATTGTCTAATAATTCATAGACACATATGATCAATCATGACTACTCAATCCATCATGATGTCGCATAAGTAAAAAAAAAATGACACCAAGACTTCCTTGGGATAAAATATTGTTGATTCATATCTTCAACCCCCCCATCTATTACAGTTATTCTTCACAGCTACAAAATTCCAACAATGACATAATGGACGTACAAGATGAGGGCGAGGTCACCGGGTCGGAGGGGAGGGGCACCCCTAGCACTATCCCGGCGTGCTGAATCCAACGGAGTTGATGGTTCGTCAATCCAAGCCACGGTCTCCATTCTATGGCTTGTCCCATCTCGTATCCTAAAGGCCTTCAGGGACACCTGCTGCATACCTGTCGGGGGCGTAGAACTCCAACCGTGCAACAAAACCAAGTTTTGGGGAGTCATGCACGTGTGTCTAAGCAAGTTCTGACCGGGAACGCTAGCCACAAGTTCCCGATCGATGATTTTCCAGAGTTGACCCTAGTGTGCAAATATTGCACACTCCCTCACTGAAGAAAACCCTAGTTTCCAAGGTGGATGTACAAGATGAGGGCAGGGCCACCAAGACAAAGGGGAGGGGCAGCCCTAGCACTATCCCAGTGTGATGAATCCAACGGAGTTGACGGTTCATCAATCCAAGCAACAATATCCATTCTATGATTCGTCCTGTCTCGCATCCAAAAGGCCTTCAGGGACACCTGTTGGATACTTTCCAGGGGCATAGAACTCCAACCATGCAACAAAACTAGTTTCCGTGGAGTCCTCTAGGTGTGTCTAGGCAGGTTCCAGCTAGGAACACTAGCCACAAGTGCCCGGTGGGTGATTTTCCATAGTTGACCCCCGTGTACAAAAATTGCACACTACCTCACTAAGCAAAACCCTAGTTTCCAGGATGGACATACAAGATGAGGGTGGGGTCACCGGGCTGGAGGGGAGGGGCATCCCTAGCACTATCCCCGTGTGTTGAATCCAACGGAATCGATGGTTCATCGATCTGAGCCACGGTCTCCATTCTATGGCTCGTCCCGTCTCGCATCCAAAAGGCCTTCACACACACCTGCTAGATACCTGCCAGGGGCGTTGAACTCCAACCATGCAACAAAACTGAGTTCTGGGGAGTCCTAAAGGTGTGTCCAGGCAGGTTTCGGCCGAGAATGCTATCCACAAGTGCCCGATGGGTGATTTTCCAGAGTTGACCCCCGTGTGCAAAAATTGCACACTCCCTCACTGAGCAAAACCCTAGTTTCCAAGATGGACGTACAAGATGAGGGCGAGGCCACTGGGCTAGAGGGAAGGGGTACCCCTAGCACTATCCCAGTGTGTTGAATCCAATGAAGTCGACAATTCATCAATCCGAGCCATGGTCTCCATTATATGGCTCGTCCCGTCTCGCATCCAAAAGGCCTTCAGGGACACCTGCTGGATACCTGCCGGGGGCGTAGAACTCCAACTGTGCAACAAAACTGGGTTCCAGGGAGTCCTGTAGGTGTGTCTAGGCAATGTTTGACTGGGAACGCTAGACACAAGTGCCTTGTGGGTGATTTTCTAGAGTTGACCCTCGTGTGCAAAAAGTGCAGACTCCCTCACTAAGCAAATCCCTAGTTTCCAAGATGGACATACAAGATGAGGGTGGGGCCATCGGGCTAGAGGGGAGGGGCACCCCTAGCACTACCCCAGCGTGCTGAATCCAACAGAGTCAATGGTTTTTTGATCCGAGTGACGGTCTCCATTTTATGGCTCGTCCCGTCTCGCATCCAAAAGGCCTTCAGGGACACCTACTGGATACCTCCCGGGGGCGTAGAACTCCAACCGTGTAACAAAGCCGGGTTCCGGGGAGTCCTACAGGTGTGTCTAGACGATTTCAGGCTGAGAACACTAGCCACAAGTTCCCAGTGGGTGATTTTCCAGAGTTGACCCCTATGTGCAAAAATTGCACACTCCCTCATTGAGCAAAACCCTAGCTTTGAAGATGGCCCGTTAGCACCGCTTCTGGGTCTTCGGGGGCTGTTGTGGGGGTCTCCTAGCTGAAACCTGTCGTCCCGGTCCCACCAGAATCGATGGATTCGTGAACCGGTCCGCGGTTCGGGTGCTACGGGAATTCTAGTCGGGAAACCCGGGGCTGTTCACGGACACTTGGAGGATTTGACCCGGGGCCACAGAACCCAAACTGGCGAGAGGACTTGGATTACATCACCTCCCATAGGTGCACCTAGCCATTGTGGACCTATCCACAGTGGCCATGCACGCCCGGGGGCCTCCAGTCGAGAAATGGCCCCCTTTAGCGAATTTGGCATGGCCTTCACTGAGCAAAACCCTAGCTCCGGAGATGGCCCGTTGGCACCGCTTCTGGGTCTTTGGGAGACGCTATGGGGGGGCCCCTAGCGGAAACCCGCCGTCCTGGACCCATCGGAATTGAAGGATTCGCGAACCGAGCCACGTTTCGGGTGCTACGGGAATTCTAGTCAGGAACCTCGGGGCCATTCAGGGACACTTGGAGGATTTGACCTGGAGCCACAGAACCCAAACCGGTGAGAGGACTTGGATTACGTCACCTCCCACAGGACCACCTGTCCATGGTGGCCATGCATGCCCGGGGGCCTCCTGTCGAGAAATGGCCGCCTTTAGCGAATTTGGCATGGCCTTCACACTGGGGTCAACTCTGGAAAATATTCCATTGGGCACTTAGGGCTAGCGTTCCTAGCCAAAACCTGCCTGGAAACACCTGCAGGAATCCGCGGAACCCATTTTTGTTGCACGGTTGGAGTTCTATGCCCCCGGCAGGTATCCAGTAGCTGTCCGTGAAGGTCTTTTGGATGTGAGATGGGACGAGCCATAGAATGAAGACTATGGCTCAGATCGAGGAACCGTCGACTCCATTGGATTCAGCACGCCGGGGTAGTGCTAGGGGTGCCCCTCCCATCCAGCCCGGTGGCCCCTCCCTCATCTTGTACATCCATCTTGAAACTAGGGTTTTGCTTAGTGAAGGAATGTGCAATTTTTGCACACGGGGGTCAACTCTGGAAAATCACCCACCAGGAACTTGTGGCTAGTGTTCCCAGCCACAACCTACCTAGACACACCTACAGGACTCCCCGGAAGTCAGTTTTGTTGCACGGTTGGAGTTCTACGCCCCTGGCAGGTATCCAGTAGGTGTCCCTGAAGGCCTTTTGGATGCGGGATGGGACGAGCCATAGAATGGATACCGTGGCTTGGATTGATGATTCGTCGACTCCATTGGATTTATCACATTGGGATAGTTCTAGGGGTTCCCCTCCCCTTTGGCTCGATTGCCCTGTCCTCATCTTGTACGTCCATCTTGGAAACTAGGGATTTGCTCAGTGAGGGAGTGTGCAATTTTTGCACACGTGGGTCAACTCTGGAAAATCACCCACCGGGAACATATCATGATGATGATGGTGATGATGATGAAGAAGTTGACGGTGATGGTGATGGCGATGGCGATGGTCATGAAGATGATGATGATGGAGGCTTTGATGAGGAACTTGGAGTTAGAGTTAGAGTTGGAGTTAGAGTTAGGGTTAGAGGTAGAGTTAATGATGATGATGGAGATGGTGGTGATGATAAAGACGTTGATGGTGATGGTGATGGTGATGGTGAGGATGGAGAACGTTGAGGTAAGTTTTTATTTTGTAATTTGGTAAAATTATTGTTGAGTACTAACTTAACAGGTCTTATCTAGCGACTCCACTAAAGAAAAAACAAAAAATAAGTACATTTCCAAACAAATCCCTAAGCTATTGATCACATTGCCAGGTGTGGGGGTGAGCACATCCATCATTCAAGAAGAAAAGCTAATTCTGGTGACTCCACACATTGCTGGCATCAATAAGAAAGTAATAGGGAGTTTCTTAAGAATAAATTGTATCTTGGTTGGCTTGATCCATTGGATTTCTCAGGTATCCCGAGATATTCAAATCAATTTGATAACAATGATTAGAAGGAATCCATCCCAAACTTTTGTGAATATGAGAGTACAGTTGCAATGCATATTATGTTATTCAAGGGATTTCTTATAGTATTGGATATGGTGCATGAGGATATTAAAATGAAGTTGTTCATAATGTCTCTTGATTTGCAAAATAATGAAGTTGTGATGGGTTGGTATGATGCAATTCCTGATAAAGGGATACCTTCACTTGTACATTTAGTCAAGACGTTTGGCAAGGAATGGGATCCTAATATTGATGAGAAAATTATTGAATCTATGATTCCCCCTCCTCGAGAAAAGCATGTCCAAGAGGAAACCCTTGAAGGTGAAGATAGTGACAAAGATCAAGCCCTAGAAAACTCTCATGAAGAAGGCATTATTGAAGAGTCTTATGTTCAAGATTTTATTGAGGAACTTAAAGACAACGAAATCTCAACTCTTACTATCCAAGAAGGAAGTACTCTTGGAAATAAAGATGAAGGATGAGAGAAATTTTTTGAAGAAGAAACATATGAATATCAACAAACCCTAATTGGAGAAAGTGGTAGGATTTCAGTGTGTGATGAAGAAAATGATGATTATTGGAGCTTTCTTGACCCTCTCATTTATGATTATTCGAGGGCCAGGAGTCTTTTTCTTGAGAATTTGGGGCACATAGGTTCCAAGGTAGATTCCCATGATTTTTTCCTAGCATGCAAAAATGAAGAGGATGTCAGTTTGGATAAGACAGAAATTGTCTTTTATGCATATTGATAACACAATGAAGAATCTCCTAAGAAGCCATCCTCTATTAAAAATATGCATGAATACATGATGGATGCACCTCTTTGGTTTTTTTAGGATGATAGGTATGGAGATATTTTTGATAGGGAAGATGATCACCATGGATGGGATAATGTACATTGTCTTGATGAGCATGATATGGGTGTGGATTCTTGGAAATTTTTGGCAAAGCCTACTTATGATTCTTCCAATGAGGAAAGTGAAAATTTTAAAGACCTTAGAAGACCAATGTCATATGATATTTCTCAAGATGCAGTCTAGTCGTGCTTATTGACCATTGATAATAATAAAGGACTACATATGGGGATATTTATAGCTGATGTTGAGCAGCTGAGTTCACATTCTCAGACAATTGATTTCTTCCAGCATTCTTGGCTATGCTTCTCAGGTACTAATATGGGTTTTGGAAAACAAGAAGCTGTTGGTACGTTTTGGACAATGAACTTCAATGAGGTCAAATCCTAATAAGGTATGGGTGCAAGTATTGTATTAACTTCCCCATCTAGTCATGCTTCTCATTTTTCTTTTTGTTTTGAATTTGATGGTACTAATAATATGGTTAAGTATGAGTCTCTTTTACATGGATTTGAGTTAGCTAAAGATTGTGATATTAAATTTTTAAAGTTTATCAGAGACTCTGACATTATTGTGATACAATTAAAAGAAAAGTTTTCCTGCAAAAATGAAAATTTGAGAAGGTACAAGGATGCATTCCACCTAGCCATCGAAGATTTCATTCCTATATCTTTAAAGGTGGCCTCCAGAGCTGAGAACCAACAGGAAAATGCATTAGCAATTTTCGCTTTGAAATTGTCTCCATGTGAAGGGCTTGAAAAAGGAGGGAGGATGGAAATAGTGTTCATAACATTTGTGCTTGATAATATAGGACATTGACAGGTGTTTAATGATGATGAGCAGATGCGCAGGTTTATGAAAAACACGTTAGAATTTTTTCAACCTCATTATGTAGACCTTCTTTCTAGTTTTGAAAGACATTTGGGGCAACAAATAGATTTTGGAGAGCATGTATATGATCAAGGAAGTTTGTACTTGAGCCTAGTCCAAGCATGAATAGAAAGTGTTTGTGAGAAAAGTAGTTGTTCATCACAAGAGTTTGAAGGCTTCTGCCTCCATGATATCTTTTATCATTATAGCTGCATTCCAATGAAGGTAATGAATTCTACTTAGTTCATCATTGATGTGGTTTTGCCTTTGATTATTTCCAAAGACAAAGGGAGAAGCCCTAATATGAATAATATGCTAAGGTGGCTTCATTGGTGGTATTATTTCACTTGACCTATCTTTCTCATCATGGTTAAAGTAGATAGGTAGGTTGCATAATCTATTGCATAAGCATTTGATTTTGTCATTTCCTTTTACTGATGCATTGCACATTTTATTTACTACATTTCATTTTGATTTGAATAAGGCACGATGAAAGTGTCTGCCTTTGATGCGTTTGATCAAGATGATGGTGATGATGATGAAGAGGTTGATGGTGATGGTGATGGCGATGGCTAGGGTTATAGAAGGAAATTGGATTAGGGTTAGAGTTAGAGTCAATGATGATGATGGAGATGGTGGTGATGATGAAGACGTTGATGGTGATGGTGAGGATGGAGAAGATGGCTTGGTGCTAGGGTTTGGGCTAGGGTTTGGGTGAGGTTGATGGTGATGGTGATGGTGATGGTGATGGTGATGATGATGGTGATGGTGGTGAGGTTGATGGTGATGGTGATGGTGATGATGGAGATGGTGATGGTTCCGTCTCGCATCCAAAAGATGGAGATGGTGATGATGATGAATATGGTGATGATAATGAAGATGGTGATGGTGGTGATGATGGTGATGGTGGTGAGTTTTATGGGGATCGTGATGGTTCCGTCTCACATCCAAAAGATGGATATGGTGATGATGACGAGCATGGTCATGATGATGAAGATGGTGACGTTGATGATGATGGTGATGGTGGTGAGGTTGATGGTGATGGTGATGGTGATGGTTCTGTCTCGCATCCAAAAGATGGAGATAGTGATGATGACGAAGATGGTGATGATGATGAAGATGGTGAAGTTGATGATGATGGTGATGGTTGTGAAGTTGATGGTCATGGTGATGGTGATGATGATGAAGATGGTGATGATGATGAAGATGGTGATGATGATGAAGGCATTGATGATGATGGCGATGGTGATGAAGATGATGATGAAGATGATGAAGGCATTGGGGAATTTATTTATATCCAATGTATTTGACTCTAAGAACCTCTCATGTGTGATTATAAAAAAATCAAGATTCCCTCAACCCCCAAACATGCCCTTTCAAAGAATTCTTTATCTTTGAGTGTGGTATGGGTGCCAACATGAGGTTTTGTTTACTAAGGATGGATCTTTGCGTCTTGACCATGGTTGGGGTGATGACAATGAGGTTCATATGACTTCCATGAATCTTCCATGGATCATGGGGTAAAATGATCTCTCAATTATTATTGCATGTGAACTTGCACATACCAAGCTACAACAAATCTTTCACAGGAGTGGATTTGTCAATGTGAATAGATGAGTGGATTTGTCAATGTGAATAGATAAGTGAAAAGATTTTAGCAACAAGACCTATCAATTTTAACTTGGAAGTATGAGAAATGTTCAAAGTGGGATTGAGAGGCTTGATGGTGATTGCAGTAGTGGGCATGGTATTGGTGAGAATGATGACATGATAGTGGAATTAAACATTAATATGGTGACCCTGGAGTTTGGATCCTAGCCTAGAAACATGAGAGCCTAGCCTAAAAACCCTAGTTGGTAGCATAAACCCTAGTTTGTATTCTAATCACAATGAAAGCCTATTATGTGTCCTAAGATCTAGCCCTAAATTATAATACATGTAAAGATTAAATCATTTTCATTGTACATATATATTCATCTACATACATTTGAATCCAAACCACTATACACATATATGTATACATAAAATTAGATCGCTATCACATAATGATAAATTAAGGAAGTCCTAATTGTAAATGGTAGTGGATGTGATGGTCATCAAATCATAGGTGGCTATATGTGTGAGTGAGAATTAATGAGCTAGCTATACATTGTGCTCAAGGTTGTCCTATTTGTATGGTGACAATTGATTAAGAAATGATTCCATAACTTGGTTATTAATTTGTTGCATGATCTTAAGTGGACAAAATGGTCAAAATAAATACTAGTGACGACATTTCATTATGTAGAGTATGGCCTTTTTGGATCTCATTATGTAGCCCTATTAAAAATAATGTTGGATCTCATTTTAACCTTTTGACGACAATGGACATTTTCTATTTTTAAGTGTTCTTTTCCTAGTACTCAAGTTTCCAATATATATCTTATGTGCCATGAGGTGTGATTTGTCCATCCATTTATTCCGTTTGTTTTTAGATTAATTCTAACACATGATTTTGTTTGAGTTAGCCTATGTTTACAATGTTCTCTTAACATAGATACCATTAGAAGCTTTTACATGTGGAAAGATAAACCAAGCTGAACTACGATATCCAAGTTCTCTTTTAAGATCTAGGTAAAACCAAAATTTAGACAACATCACATCCTGATACACACAACATGAGACAACGAGATTAGACAATGAGATATATAAATCACATAACTGAAAGTCCATGTACATCGAGGCTGCAAAACTCATCCAAACATATAAAATTTCTAGCAAATAGTGGAACATGGTTCCCAATGTATGTACAATGGCAACTCGTGCCCTAAACAAAATGCGACAACTCATGCCGTAGATCCAAAATACATGGCAACTTGTGCTGTAGATACAAAGTACATCAAAACTGGTGCAAAATAGTGCCACATCGTGGCTAATGTACATAACACATGGTGTGTCAAGCATTGTGACCACACCCGTCACTCCCAGGCGCATCTCCAAAGTCGATCTTCCTACTCTTCCAGCTACCGGTACCTCACGTCTTGCTCCATCTAGGAGTAGACCGTCTCTCCGGGCTCTGGAACAAATGATATAAGATACCGTCATTTTCAAGCATTTGCAACATTTACCACATTTATAAAACAAATGTAGAATTCGAATCTTAAATAAATCACCTCTGATCTGACTGAGAAACGTTGGGCAGTTGTCCTGGATCTGCGGAGCCTCTCCACAATTCCAACCTACAACATTTACAATAATCATTTCATTGAAAAGTAATTATTGCTTAAATTAAATAGTGTTAATGCATCAAAATATTTTCATAAATTAGTTTGATTATCACCGTGTACACCTCCAACGATGGAGATGGGTAGGCTTCTAGGCTAGCAAGTGGTGCAGATGCCCAGAAAACCACCTTCGATGCAGTGATGGGGGGGGGGCTCAGATTTAGTGGCAGCCACTATAGGTGCAACCACTGGAGATACAGATGAGGATACTGGAAGGGTAGATGCCATAATAGTCGCGGGAAGTGGGGATAATATGGTGGGAGAAGACACGGTGGTATGGGGTGGAGGAGGACCATGTGGACTATGAACCCCTGCCGGCTATAGGATAGAGGGTATCGAACGGAAAGGGATACGGACGGTGTTGAGGGATGGTGCATGGGAGGGTAGTCCTGCATGGAGGGAGGAGGATGGACAAATGGGAGTTTGTGGATGAAGAGGGGAAGGTGGAAGGAAGGGGGGGCATGGACGAATGGGGGAGGATGGATACACATGGGGGCGTGGATAAATTGGGGGGGATGTATGGACGTAGAGGGGGATGGATGGAAGGGAGGGGGTGGACGTAGGGAGGGGTATAGATGAAAGCGAGGGAGGGGAATCATGGCAGAGGGTGGATACACAGGACTAAAATGCGGAGACACAGCTGCTGGTGGAACCTACATATACATTTGTAATATCACAATTTAGTAAACAAACAATAAATTAAACCATAGTAAGTCGTAACAAATCAAATTAAAAGCATGCTTATAACTACACATTGTACCTGTGTATATGGTGATGTGCCAATCCTTGGCAGGGGTGGCTGATCACCATAGTCACGAAACACCTGTGGACAACAAAATGCATGGATGTTATGAACATGTTAAACAAGTCATTATCTAGGAAATCAAGATATTCAAAAACATTGTACGAACTATCAACGTGTATTCCATAAATATAAATACTTGAGTAATATAAATGACATAAGTAATAACAAAATTGTGTCAGGTAGTGAAAATGCCTCCATGTGGGGTGTCACAATTTCAGTTGCAGCTGCCATTGCTGCATCCAGGTTGGTTGATTCTATGTTCTCCCATCTCGGTGTATCAGCTCTGAATAACTGTACATTAAAATAATAGTTTAAGTCAAACAAAAATACTTTCAAAATACTTTACAAGTTATAAAGTGATGATTGAAAACACATTAAAAAAATTGCTGACCTGATGCATATAACAACCCTCGATCGGGCCAAGGAAAGTGTGCCCGCAATGGGGACAAAGATGTGGCATTGTCCCCTTCGAACTGGAATTCCCAACATGGCTACCATTGGTCATGGGTCTATCCTGGCCCTGTCGTGAAGGCCCTTTACCTGGATCTTTATCAAGGTCACCCGACCTCTCCACTGTAGTTGCTGCTACAAACGAGGTGTGTCTGAGGAGACCACATGCAACATTCCTCATTGCCACCTCGATCTGATCAAGCTTATGGGGCAACTGAGTTGGCTGGGGAGAGGGGTTGGGGTCGCGCCTCGGAGCTGGTGGCCCTCTCAGTGGGTTCCTCCTGGCAGCAGGTTGATCTTGGGAAGAGCCACACCCAACACCCTGGAACTCGGTTATGTCAAAATAGTTGACATGTAAACCGAGGAAAAACTTAGCCCACAGTTGGCAAAGGAAGTACTATGGAACCTCCCTATTATTGCAGGGAGTTTTATCGTACACCATGAACCACCTCTGCATCCAATTGTCCCTCCACGGTTGGTAATGACACCAATCCATGCAGACACATGGCTTTGTAATGTCTGTTGGTTGGCCTGTTTTCGGATTGGTGAACATACTATATAATTGGGCTTTGGTAATGTTCAAATCTTTTATTGCTTCCTTGGAGATGTCGGTGGAGTAGTACTCCCACATCCTAGCTCTAAATTGATTCATGTCAGTCAATTGCTAGTGTGCATGTATGAGGGAGTCGATTGAGTTCTCAATTGACGTGGCAAGAGACAATCGAGATGGTTCACCCGAGTTTCTAAGTTCGTGAGTGTGCACTCGCATTTCATTTACATAGTGGTTAAGGTCATCTTCTTCAAAATTAGGTTGTGGGTTTTGGTTTTGTTCGGCATTTGGATTGTGTTCACGGTTTTCTTCGGCATTGGGTCCAAGGTTTGGGTTTTCTTATGTTCCACCGGACTTGGGGTTAACATCTTGTTCACTCATTGTCTCAGTTTACCATATGCAATAGAAAATTGGTTCATTGTTTTCAAAATTTGAGAATTATTTACAATTAGATAAACAAAAAAAAAAAAAAATTGATACAAAGAATGAATAAAATGAAAACAAAACTTGAGATTTACGTATCAATCGCCCTGTTGATGAGTTAGTGGGTGTTGTGGGGTGGTTTTGAAGTTGATTTGGGCAAGTTTGGTGGTTGGATCGACGCATACGCGGAGGTGCAAGTTGCGCTCGGCCGGCCCAAATTGAACAATGTGGAAATTGGGGACTTTTTTTTTTGTTTTTAACAAAGGCGTGTGTGCGCATCAAAGGTGCATGCGTGCCACTGTTGCGCACACATGCCAAGAATGCGTACGTGCCTCACTTTAGTACCGAACCTAGCGGCGCATGCGCGCTTCCGTAGGTGCGTACGCGTCATTTTTTTTTCCTGCTAGCATGCCCCCATTGCAATGAAAATGAGGACCATCTTCGTGCGCCCGCCCTCATATATATATATATATATATATATATATATATATATATAAAAGAATGTTATTCCATCCATATCATATTTTTGAGAATTAAAGCAAATCTCATTAATTAATAATATCAAAGACATTTGGTTTAGTTGTATTGTTTTAAGTCATCATTGCTAATTGAAAATTTTCTATTTTCAAATAATGAAATAATATTCCTAAGTCACTTTAGGAAAAGAATATTATGTATCTATTTTTTAATAGTTTATTAATTGCAATTCTTTTTATAAGTGAGTATCTAAATATCAAAGACATTTGGTTTAGTTGTATTGTTTTAAGTCATTATTGTTAATTGAACATTTGCTATTTTCAAATAATGAAATAAAAATTTTAAGTCACTTCAAAAAAACTATTATGTATATATTTTGTTAACATTTTATTTATTGCAATTATTTTTATAAGTGATTATTTAAATATCAAAGACATTTGGTTTAGTTGTATTGTTTTAAGTCATTATTGCTAATTGAATCTTTGCTATTTTAAAATAATAAAATAACATTTTCAATTAGCTTTCTAGAAAAATAAATATGATGTGTATATTTCCTTTTAGCAATTTATTAATTCTAATTCTTTTTATAAATAAAACCTTCTTAAAATAAATTAATTAGTTTAATTATCTGTGTATTCCCTTATGTCATTGTGAATCATAATTGATATTATTAATCAAAGTATTTTTTTATAATTAATATTATTAATTATACCTACTTTTTATAATTGATATTATTGATTATAATTATTTTTAAAAATGATTATAAATTTTAAATATAATATCATACTCCAAATTAATTAAGAATTCATTGAAAGTACAAAACATGCTTTTAATTGACCTTAATTAATAGATATTAAAGAAATGGTAGTTGATCCATGTCCAATTTGGGTTGATTTTCTTTAGTTTTCATCATCTTCTCGTTTTTCAACAAATAAAACAATCTTATTTATTTATTTGACATGAAATGTGGCATCATATTTATATGTAATTGCATTCAATTTGTTTCAAACAAAATAGGATATACCTTCAATAAAAGGTGAGTAGGCCACCGTTCTACCGTTCTTTGCATTAAGTTTTGTAAGCCATGCTTTCACATTTATTTAAGCCAAACCAAGGATGGAGTTTGTGTAAACCATGATTTTACATTTATTCAAGTCAAAAATTACTCTATGAATAAGAATGCGCAATTATTACTTAACGGAGTGAAACACTATTAATAAGATTTGATGATCAATTATAAAACAAAGAAAATTTAAGGAAACAGTATTGTTAATAGCCAATTAATCATTCAATTGATTATAACATTAGGAAATCCAGCAAAGTACATTTGGGCAGATTAAAAATGGTACTAAATAATCGAAAAAACTCGTGTTTTATTAAATAAAAAACTTCATTTCATAGAAATTTGACAATCCAAAATAAAAAGTGAGCTCCCATCAAAAGAAAATGAGCATCACAAACCCTAAATCACGAAACCAAACCAGGAACCCTAAATCTGATGCGATTGGCCATAGGCTTCATCTTCCTCTTCCATCGGAGCAGCTACATCCTGCAACACCAGTGGCTTCAGCTGCTTGTGGCAATGGGCCATCTTCAAAAATGTAGGCAAATATAAATTGTGCTATATCCTGTAGCGCATGGTCATATTCAACTGCTTCTTCCATGTTATCTTCCGGAAAGTCCGCAAATAGAACTTGTGCTATATCTGCTATATCTGCCAAGGGTCATATTCAGCAAAGTTAATAGGCAATGGAAGTGCTTCTTCCATGATGTCTTGCTTCTCAGGCAATGTTGGATCAGGTTCACTGGCTGAAACCAAGACATCATGGAAGAAGCACTTCCATTGCCTATTAACTTTGCTGAATATGACCCTTGGCCGCTCCGCGATATATCACAAGTTCTATTTGCCGACTTTCCGGAAGATAACATGGAAGAAGCAGCTGAATATGACCATGCGTTACAGGATATAGCACAATTTATATTTGCCGACATTTTTGAAGATGGCCCAGTGCACAATTTATATTTGCCGACATTTTTGAAGATGGCCCAGTGCCACAAGCAGCTGAAGCCACTGGTGTTGCACTATGAAGCTGCTCCGATGGAAGAGGAAGATGAAGCCTATGGCCAATCGCATCAGATTTAGGGTTCCTGGTTTGGTTTCGTGATTTAGGGTTCGTGATGCTCATTTTCTTTTGATGGGAGCTCACTTTTTATTTTGGATTGTCAAATTTCTATGAAATGAAGTTTTTTATTTAATAAAACGAGTTTATTCGATTATTTAGTACCGTTTTTAATCGTGCCCAAACGTACTTTGCTGGATTTCCTAATGTTATAATCAATTGAATGATTAATTGGCTATTAACAATAATGTTTCGTTAAATTTTCTTTGTTTTATAATTGATCATTAAATCTTATTAATAGAGTTTCACTACATTAAGTAATAATTGCGCATTCTTATTCATAAAGTAATTTTTGACATGAATAAATGTAAAATCATGGTTTACACAAACTCCATCCTTGGTTTGGCTTAAATAAATGTGGCCACTCACCTTTTATTGAAGGTATGTCTAATTAAACCCATAAGATTAAACCAATAAGGTATGGAAAAGCAAGCGCTTCCATGCTTACCAATTCCCTCATAATGGCGGTCTAACACACCAGAAGCTGGCAGCGGCAGTCATTCACAAATTAAATGCAATTACTGCATCTGTCACCTCAACGGATGCCAACGGTCAAACTTCGAACACAAATGTCTACAAATTATAAACTAACTGTGAACAAATTGTTTTCAAGGTTTTGAGAATTCAAGATAAAATTTCTATGGCGAGTGTATTGAACTTATGATACTGCCACGCTTCAAAAGATGCCTAAAGATAATTTTTTGCACTTATCTATCGCTAAGTTGATACGAAACCCCATTTCCGTGTATCTTATCTCATCACTCACAAAATCTGGAGTTGTTCTACAATGTAAATTTCAGACAGCAACTGAGGAGCATTACAATAACAACAACAAAGTTACAAAAGCTATATGGTAAAAAAGAACTTTTGATATCAACCTATTAAAATACATATAACTATAATGTTCAAATAAATAGAATGAAATGAATAGCTTGGATGCAAGACTGGAAAACACCAAAATTTTGTACTTAACTGAACAATGAACAATAATTTTGGTACTTAAGTGAACAATGAACAATACATAGAGGGGATAGTAGCAACAAAGAAAACATAAATTTCAAACGAAGATCCATAGATAAAGCAATCTACCTTAATAAACCAATCACCTCAACCAATATACTAAAAACTTCAGAATCTCCACCTAAACTAAGCTGAGCTTCAAGCAGCCACCACAACCATACTTTAGCTTCAGCTTGAGTCTGTTTTTGATTATACTAAAATCTATCAGTCCGACCTGCTCTACTCATTATCCTTCCAAACACAATCACTCAACTCATAAATGATGAATTCAACTGCAAGCATAAACCCATATAACACTAGAAACGGAGAGTCAATCTATGCAGCTGCTCTACTCCTGGTCCTTTCAAACCCAATAACTCAACTCAAAATTGATGAATCCAAGTGCAAGCTTAAAACCATATAACACAATAAACAGAGAGTCAATCTATCCATACGTGAATTTCACATAAACTAGAGGGATACGAATGGCAATAAGCTGGATAACAACAACCACAGTCAGAAAAAGCAATATCAGATAAATGTATGGAGACATATGGAAAAACAGTCAATAATCGAGCCCAACAAACTTCAAATAATTTTGTCAAAATTCTTCAGTTTTCCCTTCTTTAAATAAGAGAACAGTGTGTCAAGGAAAACTGCTATCAGACACATCAAACAAACCCAAAGCAAGGTAAGTTGAGTGAAAATAAATCTATGGGGTTTGTTTGATGTGCGTGAGAGTAGTTTTCCTTGACACATTGTTCTCTTATTTAAAGAAGGGAAACTGAAGAATTTTGACAAAATTATTTGCATTTGTTGAGCTCGATCATTGAATGTTTTTCCATATGTCTCCATACATTTATCCGATATTGCCTATTCTGCTTGATGGTCTTCAATAGATGGTACAGATCTCCACTGTTTAGAGTTGCGAAATTCATATGCCTAGAGACGCTTACATCATCTTGGGGTTTGTCTGATGTGCGTGAAAATAAATCATTTAGTATTTCATGAACGTGCAACGATTTGTTTGCTTGGGCAGGATGGAAAATTGCATAACGTTTCAACATTAATAGCCTTGTATGCGAATTCGCCAAGGATTTGGCGAATGAGTTAATGAGAGAGGCCTTGTTATCAGCAACCAATAATTTCTGTAAACCCATTTCAGATCTCCTGTCATAATAACTTTTTCCAGATCGCATCTAAACCCATTTAAGATCTTTTTTCTAGAGCACATCTAAACACATTTTATATCTCATAATATTTTTTCCGAGATCGCATCTAAAGTCATTTCAAATTCATAATATTTTTTTCAAAATGGCAACAATAACATATTGCAGATATGTTTAAAACAAAATATATTTGGATATATAAAATAACCCAAAGAAATATGAATGGAAGACACAAAATTTTAATTGGAAAACCTAACTAAACCACAGTAAAGGAAAGGATAACATGTACAAATTTATTACTCACAAAACTATAAAACTATAGGCATCAAGATTCAGCACAACTTTTTAAATCTTGTATTTCACCTAGATGTAAGACCAAGAATACATATTTATATCTTTTCATTAGACAAATACCACGGCCCTTAAAAACCACATACCCAAAACTATGGATTTAAAAACATGGCCCAAAATCTTATTTAGCTAATTCTCAAAGAAAATGAAAAAAGTCATAAATATTTTTTGTTATTTTCTTATTTGGTCTCATATATAACAATATCCCACTTAAAATAAAATAAGAGCTAATGATAACTCAGATAGAGATTGCCAACCATATATGGCAATTCCTGAACGGAGTTAGGATGAGTAGGATCTTCTCTCGAACAACATGTTCAAAACTACTAAAAAACGACTCATAAAGATGAACACCATAAGATAGCCCTTTAAAATAGCTTTCCATCCTTATATCATAATCCCACATCTAGGCTGGGGCATTGGAGAAAAAAGGATTTTGGTTTCAATTCAAAGTCATGTTTTGCACAGTTTGTCTTGGAAACAACATGAAAGCCAAATCAAATGTAGAACCATGAACCCATGTTAAAAACTTAACACCATCATGAAAACTATCAATATACTAAGGAAAAATCTATGAATAAGCAACACCATATATTAAATATTCAAATCTCTATGAACATCTAAAAGTTGTGTATAAAGCATTATACACATATCACCCCATAAAGTTTGAACTCCGCCCTAAGACTTAAATCTCAAATAAGTTACAATAAAATTGTTTTGCAAATTATAACCAATGTTGATTTTCTAAATTGATTTGAGTTGAGCATTTCTTTATTTTTTATACCAATGTAGGTTTTATAATAGACGACATAAAGTCAAACTCTACACAGCAACTGACGTGGACAGATTTTTAGCAAAACCCTGGTTATGAAAACTTTTCAAAAGAGCAAAGATACCATTCACCAAATTCGACAAAGACATGAAGCACAAAGTTCCTATGATACCATTCTTTCACGGCCCAACCTTGATAGAAACCTATTCATGGAAAAAGAAAACCCAAATTGACCTCAAGCTTCGATCTGGAAGCCACCGCGAATTTGATCTCCTAACCGCATGGTGACCAACTCATAGTCGTTATAGCCCATATTTAAATCCTATTTCTCTTTTATGCGCATAAACAAATTCGACCTCAATGCCTCGATTAAAAGCTTTAATCTTTAGCATTCTGAAGCTTTAATATTTGTTCACCAATGATTCCAAAATCTGCTCAAACTAAATGAATAGAACCACGAATGGGATGTTTCTTTGGCTGGAGTTGTAAAAGCCTTTGGTGTACGCTTGGCTCTTGACGAAGAATTTGAAGAATATGTTCTAGCTGGGGATGTTTTTGATCTACCAATTGGGAAGGTTATTATTCGCAGTGTTGTCTGTTGGAAGCTTAAGATGACTGCTCGGAAAATTTTGATTTTTTCAATTTTGTAAAAATCTTACAATTTTAAAAATCCTGGTTGCAATTCTCTAATTCTGAAATTTAGTATTTCATGAGCATGCAAATGATTTGCTTGCTATGGCAGGATGGAAAATTGCAGAAAGTTTCAGCATTAATAGCCTCTTATGCGAATTTCCAGATCCTATCTAAACCCATTTCAGATCTCATAATAATTTTTCTCCATATCGCATCTAAACCCATTTCAGATCTCATAATATTTTTTCCCAGATAGCATCTAAACCCATTTCAGGTCTCATAATATTTTTTTCCAAATCGCATCAAAATCTATTTCAGATCTCATAATATTTTTTTACAGTTAGCATCTAAACCCATTCAGATTCATAATAATTTTTTCAAGATCTTATCAATAACATATTGTAGATATATTTAAAACAACATATATTTGGATAAATAAAATAACCCAAATAAATATAAATGAAAGACACAAAATTTTAATTGGAAAACCCAACTAAACCACACGAAAGGATAGCATATACAATTTCATTACTCCCAAAACTATAAAACTATACCAATCATGCTTGAGCACAACTTCTTAAATCTTGTATTTCACCTAAATATAAGACCAACAATACATATTTATATCTTTTCATTAGACAAATACCACTACCTTAAACCATGAGCCAAAAATAACCTACCAAAACTATAGGTTTAAAAACATGTCTCAAAATCTTATTTAGCTAATTCCCAATGAAAATGAAAAAAGTCAAAAATATTTTTTGTTATTCTCTTATTTGGCCTCATATATAATCAGCATAGATCCATCTTAAACCCGTATCTATCAAGCAACTAGAGGGATCCAATTTCTTGAGGTGTATTTCTTTTTTTAAATTTAAACTCAAGAAATTTGATCTCTCTTGCTTTATAGATCCGGGTTTAAGTTTTAAGTTTTTATTTTATAAACTAGCATCTATTTTTTATTTACTTTTCATAATATTTTATTTTATGAACCAACATGGCCATAATTTTTTATTTTATGAGCCTACAAGAATTTTTTTAATTATTTTTTAATTAATTTTTTTTTTAACTTTTTATTAGATGTAACGCTACGTTACAACATCTCCTAACATCTCCTCCATACTGGGTTGTAGAGCACCTCGTTTCACTCGGTGCAACAATCTCCCACTTGAGATAAAATTGTTGATTTTTGTACCTCTGAAAGTGTTCCCCTAGGTGACTTTTTCCTTAGTCACTTAAAAAGGAAAATAAAGTGACCCTTTCATTAAATGACTTGTGATGAGCATTTAACTTAACTTTAGATATTAAAGTTACTTTTTGATACATTTAAGTGAGGTGAATGAAATTAAATTTCATGAGAAGTAAATGTGCATTTATTCTCAACCCCACATCAATTCAATTTGGGCCTTTGGATTAGATGGCTTTTCACTCACCCTAGGTTTTCACACAAAAAGGCAAGGGAAGGAATTCTTCATTCACTTGAAGAGAATGAGCAAAGGAGAGAGGTCAATTTCCTTGAGATGAGGAGAAGACAGTGGCAGGAGAGAAGGTTCATACATTTTTCCAAACAAACGGTAGAGCACGAATCCTGAGGCACCGTGAAGGTAGAGTGGCATAGAAATCGAAAGTCGTACTTCTGTGTTTAATGCTAGTCCATACATCATGAATTAGTAGAAAGAAATTTTGGGCACATATCCCAAGGTAGTGGTCACATTTTTCGAGAACCGTACTGCAACATTTAATTGCTGCTAATTTATACAACATGTTGGCCGTGATTCCTGAGGCAGGTGGGAACATAATTCGAGATGTGTACTTGGCTGTATTTCTCACACAAATTTTGAGAAGAAGAACTGCACACAAATTGAGGTAGCTACAACACTGTTTTCAAGGCAACATTTTGGGTGAAATTTAATGGTTGAGATAAGTGCATTTTGATTGTAAATTTGTTGTACTGAAGTTTTCTGAAGAAATAAATTATTCTCTCTCTCTCTCTCATAGGTTTTCCCCTTGTGGGTTTTTCCTGGGCAACTTGCCAAAAAATTCGAAGTACTGAAAATTTCATAGTGTGTTTGCATTGTTAATTTTTCTGCCTGTTATTGCGAGTTTCAACTATGTTTTTATGTCTAAGATTTTATGAGTTATTTTCTAGTACTGAAAATAATTTTGGGTTGTGCATTAAACCTCATAAAAAGACTTAAAACTGGTTTGGTTGAATTCTCTAGGAAACTTTCATGGTATCAGAACTTGGGGGCAGAACATACAGTGAATTGAAATTTCCATATTTATAGTAAATTTTCTTTTGTCTATGAGGAACACCTTGTTGAGTTGGGAGTAAGATGGCTATAGGACTTAGGTTGGAATATATGCTAGATGGGACAGGGAATTTTGTTCCATGGAAGGCTAGGATTATGCTGATTTTGGAAGAGAAAGAAATTTGGGATGAAGTGGTCAACAATACAACAGGCTAAACCAATTCAGATTCTCACCTCCACTAATGCGCAAGCATTAGAAGCTTTCACCAAGAAGGACTGTAAGGCTAGGAGAATTGTTCTAGATATTGTTAAAAACCATATTATTCCACATCTTTCAAGTAAAGACTGTGCATATAAAATGTGGGATGCTTTACCAGATTATACTAGAGCACTAATGAGAACCAGAAGATGGTCTTAAAATAGAAGTGAAAAGTATAAAGATGAATAAAGTAGAGGGAGTGACATCTTACCTTACTAGGATATCTCAGGTTAGAGATGAGCTTGCAGCAGTTGGGGAGGTAGTTTCAGCCACTAAGATAATGTGGACAATAGTGAATGGTGTGACCAAATCATGGGTTTTTTTTGTGGAGGTTATAGTTGGCAGGGAGAACATGCCTTCCTGGGTTAGACTATGGGATGAATTTGTATAGGAGGGGAATAGGAGAGGTCTTGTGAAGGGAAGTTCTTCACAGAGTAGGGAGGATGAGGAAAACATGTCTTTGACTACAAAAGGAAAGAAGAAATCCAAGAGGGGTCCCAAGCAGGGTGGGGCTAAGCAGCAACAGTAACGGGGTGGATAGAAGAAGAACTTAAGCAAATTCAAGTGCTTTACTTGTCAGGGATTTGGGCACTATGCTTTGCAGTGTCCAAAGAAGAAGACGAAGCAGTAGAGCCTCTATCATCACTAGCACTGATTTAGATATCGAGAGGGATTATTCCTGTTTGACTGGCCATCAGATGGGTGCATCTACCACCAACACTTGGTATATTGATAGTGGAGCTTCGAGTCACATGACAGGTGCTCGAGAGATGTTCTCCGAGCTTTCAGAGATAGGTGTAGATGTGGAGGTTGTATTGGGAGATTACACAGCTATTAGAGTTGTTGGTCATTGTACCATTACTTTTTAGAGGGAGTCCATGATTCCTATGATTTTGAGGGATGTGTTATTTGTCCCTGGGCTGAAAAAGAACTTGGTATCAGTTACCAATAATGAGGACAAGGGACTTGGGGTTTGTTTCATGGATGGACATGTGTGTATATTCCCCAAGACTGCAAGACCATATACCTCTTTAGACATTGGGGTTAGATGCGGGAAACTATACAGACTCTTATTTCAGACCCAACACGCTCTGGCCTGCTGAGATTTGCAAGCTTTGGCATCACCAGATGGCTCATTTGTATCATCCATATCTGATGTTGTTGAGGAGCATGGTTATACGTCTACTAGAGTTCAGCACTTAGCACAGTGATGTATGCAGAGGGTGTGCTTCGGGAAATCACACCAAGACTGCTTTTTCAAGCAATGACAATAGGTCAGCAGGGGTGCTTGATTTGATTCACTCAGATTTATGTAGTCCTATGTCATCTGTTTCCTTGACAAGATTTGAGTATTATGTGACATTCATCCATGACTAATCTAGGAAAACCCGGATCTACTTCTTGAGGAGCAAGAAGTTGGTTGATTTCCAGCGGACCTTCCAAGAGTTCAAAGCTCTTGTGGAGAATCAAACAGGGAGGAGGATTCAGGTTCTGAGATCAAACAATGGGGGTGAGTATAACGCCAGTGAGTTCGATGATTTTTGCATACAGGAGGGCATACAGAGACAATTGATAGTACCATATACTAATGAGCAGAATGGAGTAGCTGAAAGGAAGAACAGGGCTATTGTGGGAGCAGCGAGAGCTATGCTTGATGATCAGAGCCTTCCTTTCTTTCTTTGGGAAGAGGCTTGAAGTACAACAGTTTACCTTCAGAACAGGAGTCTCCACCATTCCTTGGGGAGAAAGACTCGTGAGGAGATGTTCACAGGCAAGAAGCTTGACGTTGGTCATTTTTGCATATTTGGTTGCTTGACTTACTCTCATGTCCCTTCACAAAAGAGGACAAAGTTGGATCCCACTGCAGAGAGAGGCATCTTTGTGGGATATGATGAGACTTTGAAGGATTTTCGTATTTATCTTTCTGCACATAGGAAAGTGGTTGTGAGGTGAGAAGCGCGATTTGAGGAGGAGAGAGCCTTCTTGAAGTCTAGAGAGTTGCAGTATGACAAGTCACAAGCTTCCACAACTCAGGTGACTCAGGTATCTTCAGTTCAAATTATTGGATCACAGGTTTCCAAAGTGACCAGATCACAGGTTATAGGCACAGGTTCTACAGGTACAGTGGTGCTGCCACTAGGTATTTTGGGGACAGGTTCTAGATCTCAAGTCACAGGTTCACCAGTTGCAGTTACCAGATCAGGGGGTTCACCAGTGGTTGATTCATCAGCTACAGGTACACAGATTGTTGGGCCATCTACATATGGAAGTTCTTCGTATGAGAAGAGACCAATTTGGGAGCCGCCTTCATGGAAGAGGAATCCTAAATGGCTTCTTGATACCCTGAAGGAAGAAGAGTCAGTTGGTAGGTCCCAGGAGCGAGTTAGGATAGTTTTGATGCCTCATATATTGGGTATGGCATTAGTTGCTAGTCTTCGTGATTTAGATCCTTCTACTTTTGAGGATGCCTCTCAGCATTGGGTTGGAGATATGCCATGATGGAAGAGTACCATTCCATCATGTAGAATGATGTTTGGGAGATTGTACCGAGACCATAGGGGAAATCAGTGGTGACTTCGAGGTGGATTTACAAGGTGAAGCATGCTGTAGATGGCAATGTGGAGAAGTTCAAGGCTCGCTTTGTGGCACAGGGGTTTTCACAGATAGATGGAGTATATATTATGATGAGATCTTTGCGTCGGTTGCTATATATTCTTCTATTAGAGCAGTGATTTCCATGGAGCAGATATGGTTGGAAGATCCACCAGATGGATGTGAAGATCGCATTTCTCAATGGTCTTCTGCAGGAGGAGGTTTATTTGGAGCAGCCTCAGTGCTTTGAGATTCATGGGAGGGATTCTGATGTGTGCAGGCTGAAGAAGGCCTCTTATGGTTTGAAGCAATCTCCTCAAGCTTGGTATTCCAGGATTGATGCATATATGATGTCGATGGGATTTTAGAAGAGTGAGGTTGATCCCAATCTTTAATTCATTGTGGTTCATGGGGATCCACTCATTCTTCTATTGTATGTTGATGATTTATTTATCACAGGGGAGGAGCGTCTGATTGCAGCTCGCAAGAGAGATCTTACTTCAGAGTATGAGATGACATATATTGGGTTGATGCACTATTATTTGGGGATGGAGGTTTGGTAGGAACCTGGTCATATTTTCCTGGGATAAGGAAAGTATGCTGCATATATTCTAAGGAGATTTTATATGGAGGACTACATGCCTATGTCCATGCCTGTGATTACCAACTGGAAGCAGCTTCATGCTTTTGAGGGAGAGTTGGTAGATCCTACATTATATCTTCATCTCATTGGTTCATTGATGTATCTGGTCAACACCAGACTAGACTTATGTTTTGCGGTGAACACTCTTAGTCAGTTCATGGTGGATCCTAGGAGAGTGCAATGGGTAGCCGCGAAACATGTGTTGAGATACCTTGCAGGGACAGTGGATTTTGGTTTTCCCTACAAGAGTTCGGGTGGAGTTAGTTTGGTTGGCTTCACGGAGTCCGATTCGGTAGAAAGTGTGATGGATCAGAGGAGAACTTATAGTTGTTGCTTCAGTTTGGGCTCGACAGTAGTGTCGTGGTTCAGTCAGAAGCAAAACTTCGTTGCTTTGAGTTCTTCTAAGGCTAAGTAAATGGAAACTAGTCAGGCTAGTTGCGAGGCACTGTGGATTCACAATTTATTGGTAGATTTATTTGATCAGGAGCTAAGGCCCACAATGATATACTGTAACATTCAGATTTGCATCTAGATATTTGAGAATCCAGTTTTTCACGACAGGTCAAAGCACATAGAGATGAGATACCACTTTATCCGAGACTATGTTCAGAGAGGATTTTTGGATTTATAGTACATTTCCACTGATGAGCAGGTTGTAGACATTCTGAAAAAATCCTTGGGGTGGGGCAAGTTCGTCTTCTTCAGGGACAAGTTGGGAGTGGTGCAGAACACCTTCCTCGATAAGAGGGAGTGTTAATTTTTGTACCTAGGAAAGTGTTCCCCTAGGTGACTTTTTCCTTAGTCAATTAAAAAAGGGAAATAAAGTGACCCTTGCATTAAATGGCTTGTGATGAGCATTCAACTTAACTTTAGAGATTAAAGTTATTTTTTGAGAAATTTAAGTGAGGTGAGTGAAATTAATCTTCATGAGAATTAAATGTGCATTTATTCTCAACCCCACATCTAATTCAATCTGGGCCCTTGGTATAGATGGATTTTCACTCACCCTAGGTTTTCACACTAAAAGGAAAGGGAAAGCATTCTTCATTCACTTGAACATAATGAGCAAAGGAGAGAGGTCGATTTCCTTGAGATGAGGAGTAGACAGTAGCAAGAGAGAAGGTTGGCACATTTTTCTAGAAAAACCGTAGAGCATGAATCCCGAGGCAGCATGAAGGTATAGTGGCACAATAATCAAGGGTTGTACTTCTGCATTTAATGCTAGTCCATATACCATGAATTTCTAGACATAAATTATGGGCATGTATCCCGAGGTAGTGGGCACAATTTTCGAGAACTATATTGCAGCATTTAATTGCTGCTAGTATATACAGCAGGATGGACGTGATTCCCGAGGTAGGTGGGCACAGAATTCTTGCATGAATTTCGAGAAGAAGAACTGCACAGAAATCGAGGCAGCTACAACACTATTTTCAAGGAAGCATTCTGGGTGAAATTTAATGGTTGAGATAAGTGCATTTTGACTCTAAATTTTTTGTACTGAATTTTTCTGAAGAAATAAATTATTCTCTCTCTCTCTGATAGGTTTTCCCCTTGTGGGTTTTTCCTGGGTAATTTGCCAAAAAAATTCTGAGTACTGAAAATTTCATGGTGTGTTTGCATTGTTAATGTTTCTGCCTGTTATTGTGAGTTTCAACTGTGTTTTTATGTCTGAGATATTCTGAGTTATTTTCCAGTACTGAAAATAATTATGGGTTGTGCATTAAACCTCATAAAAAGACTTAAAATCGGGTTGGTTGAATTCTCTAGAAAACTTTCAAAAATAGGAGCTAGTGATTACTCAGAAAGAGATTTGCAACCATATATGGCACTTCCTTAGCGGAGGTAGGATGAGTGGGATCTTCTCTCTAGAAGAATATGTTCCAAACTGCTAAAAATGACCCATAAAGATGACTTGATTACTCTAACGCCTTAAAGAAATATGCTAAGAATTTAGCACCATGAGATAGCCCTCTAAAATAGCTTTCCATCCTTATATCCTAAGCCCACATCTAGGCTAGGGAATTGGAGAAAAAAGTGTTTTGGGTTTGAATTCAAAGTAATGTTTTGCACAATTTGTCTTGGAAACAACATGAAAATCAAATCAAATGTACAGCCTTGAACCTGTGCCAAGAACTTAACACCATCATGGAAACCATCACTATACCAAGGAAAATATATGAATGAGCAACATCATATATTAAATCTTTAAATCTCCATGCACATCCAATATTTGTGTATAAACCATTAACCACATATCACCCCATGAAGTTTGAACTCCGCCCTGAGACTCAAATCTCAAAAATAAAAATAGAGTGTCAAATACAATAAAAAAATGCATCCGTTACAATCAAATTGTTTTGCAAATTACATCAAATGTTTATTAAATTGATTTGAGTTGAGAATTTCTTAATTTTTTATACGAATGTAGGTTTTATAATAGACAACACAAAGTCAAACTCTACACTGTAACTGAGGTGGACCTATTTTAGAAAAACTCTCATTATGAAAACCTTTCAAAAAGGAAAAAATATATTAATCTTCATAGTTCTTCACCAAATTCGACAAATACATGAAGCACAAAGTTCCTATGATACAATTCTTTCACAGCCCAACCTTGATAGAAAGCTCTTCATGGAAAAAAAAAACAAATTGAACTCAAGCTTCGATCTGGAAGCCACCGCGAATTCAATCTCCTAACCACATAATGACGAACTCATAGCCATGATAGCCCATATTCAAATCCTATTTCTCTTTTCTGCGCATAAACAAATTTGACCTCAATGCCTCAATTAATGTTGATAACTAATGCTATGCAGAATTATTGACAGTGTCTATTTTATTTTTAGGTTGCATGTGTTTATTAAATAATTAGCAGCAAACTTCACTGCATGCTAATGCATGTGAAGAATAAAATAAATTTGCAGAATTATGCATCAACCTATAGCTGACTTTTATTTCTATGCAATCTAATTTATATATAAGTATGCAGCTGTGCAAGTGTGAAGATCGATGGGAGATAAATAATAAAAGGTTTTCTTTTCCTGTGTTGAATAAAAGTATCTCTCTTGTTTTCTTTGTTGTTTTCCTTATGCTATTGTAAGTTTGGCTCTTTCATAATCTTCATTTGGTATCAGAGCATGTATTTTGTCTGGATTAAGTTCATAATGTCAAATTTTAACTCTTTGCCCATTCCAGAATTTGATGGAAGTGATTATGATTATTGATGCATCAAGATGATGACCCTTTCTACAGGAAAATATTTGTGGGAGGTTGTAGAATGAGGTTATGAAGGCCCAGCTGATTGGAACACCCTTACAGCCAATGATAGAATAGCTAAGAGAGAAGCTAAGAAGAAGAATGCCGAAGCTTTATTTCATATTCAAATAGCTCTAGATAAGAGCTTATTTCCAAGAATTGCATGATGAAATGCAACTCAAAATGCGTGGAAGACTCTACAAGAAGCTTACCAAGGTAGTTATCAAGTTAAAGTTGTCAAGTTAAATACATTGAGAACATAATTCGAGAATTTGAAGATGCAAGAAGGTGGGAAGGCGAGTGATTATTGTGTAAGAGTAAATGATGTTGTCAACAAATAACGCTTATTTCATTAAATTTGGACAAATTAGGCAAATTTTGGACTAAGAATGTGTGAAATTAGACTCTAAAATTGTCTATATCAACCTTTCTAAAGTGAAAAACGGGTTTTGAAAGTGGCAATATTGGATTTGAAAAGTGTGTTTTTCATTCGAATAGTGTGTTTTTTGACTACTTATGAACCTTAAAATTGCAGTTTTTTGTTATGAAACTATGAATTTCAATTCAAAATAAGTGAATTTCAAATCACAAAATGCAAATTTTGATTTGAAAAGTGTGAATTTAAAATATAAAAATGCAAATTTTGATTTGAAAAGTGTGAATTTCAAATAAAAAAATGCAAATTTTGATTTGGAAAGTGTCAATTTAAAATATAAAAAAATGCAATTTCGGATTTGAAAAGTGTGAATTTCAAATAAAAAACTGCAATTTTTTATTTGAAAATTGCAATTTTCATTTGTAAATGTGAAAAATTCAATGTTTAAAATATCCAGTTATTGTTACAATAACAAGTCAATCCGCTAAGTTATAACATATAAAAATAGTTTGTCTTGATTTCTATTTTCGGACAAGAAGGATCGTCCGCCCCTTCTTTTCGTACTTAATTGTGAAAACATTTATCCAGAAATTCAGCTATATCCATAATGAAGAACACAAGAAGGATCGACCGACCCTTCCTGCAGTGTTGAGCTATTATGAAAATCATATTGGGAATAAGAAGGGTCGGTCGACCCTTCAATTTCGACGGAATTGTTAAACTAAAACACCTTGGAATTTATAACATATAAAAATAGTTTGTCCTGACTTCCATTTTCTGACAAGAAGGATCAGTCACCCCTTCTTTTCATAGATAATTGTGAAAACCTTTATCCAAGAATTCAGCTATATCCATAATGGAGAACACAAGAACGATCGGCCGACCCTTCTTGCAGTGTTGAAATATTATGAAGAGAATATTGATAATAAGAAGGGTCGGCCGACCCTTATTTCAGTGTGGAACTATTATGAAAATAATATGGGGAATAACAAGGGTCGAACAAGCCTTCAATTACAAGGGAATTGTAAAAATAGAACACCTCGGAAGTTATATCATATAAAAATGGTTTGTCCCCACTTCCATTTTACGAGAAGAAGGAACGGGCACCTCTTCTTTTCATAGTTAATTTTCAAAACATTTATCCTTCAATTCAACTATAGCCATAATGGATAATACAAGAAGGATCGACCGACCCTTCTTGCAGTGTTGAACTATTATGAAAATAATATTAGGAATAAGAAGGGTTAGTCGACCCTTCATTTCGGAGGGAATTGTAGCAATAGAACACCTTGGAGAAAGAGCGGTCGCTCTTTCTCTGAAAATATTTCTACTTGCCAGCAAAGTATTTAAAGCAAAACTTCTATAAATTTTGCGACACATGGAACACTTATTTTGTGACATGTGGCATATTTGACTTTTATAATTAGGTTAAAGATTGTTTAAATGAATATTAAGGAAATTAATGGTACCATTTAACGTTTGGGGACTGTTTTAAGCTCATGCGTTTTTTGAACCAGCAACGAGGATGTTATATGACTGGGGTCCAAATGAGAAGTATAGCTTACAGTTTGTGGAGAAATGAGAAGTAGTTGGAAATGAAGATGGTGTAAGGAATTTATGGTTTAGTTGCTGAGTAGAAGTTCCTTAACAAAGTTTAAAACTGATACACTCCAAATCAGTTTTAAACTAATAATAGTTGAGCTATCCCATTATTCCTTGAGAATGGGGAAAATCCCCAGTAGACAGAGCAGAGAGAATGGGGAAGGTCCCTGGTACACAGAGCAGAGAAAATGGGGAATCTCCCCAGTAGACATGGAGCTTCCCCAAGGTGACGGATGCTTTGAATGCGTAGAGGGCCGAGGTACCAGAGTTGCAGCTAGCTAGCCGGTGAAGGGAATTGCGAGCGAAGAATCGAGAAGGAGCCATAAAGCCGCACATGTGAGGGCAGGCAAGTGGAATCAAGGGAGGTGGTATATTGCATGGGGCACGCGTTCCATGTTATGGCCGCCTGGGTTGAGGCTCCTTCCCCACATTCCCTCCTTGTGTCCGACACGTGGCCCCTTGTATAATGGTGACGCCTGCATCCAGGGTTAATATATGGTATACTTGATTCACATAAACAAATTTGTTTCTTAAAAACAATCATGGGAAGTAATTGCATAATTTAATATATATGGTATACTTGATTCACATAGGCTGAAACTTACAGCTAATATTATTCATCCTGCTGTAGGCCATTTAATGCACCAGCATTAGGCATGTTGGCCGTTGGATTTTCAAGGAATCGATTGGAGTGATACATGTACGATTAATCTAGCAAAATATTTTTAATCCATCAACACAGTGGCCACTCACTATATATAGGATAACCATGCCCCATATCACAGCAAACTGAAATCGTCCGGGAAGCCATGGGATTTTCTTTTACTTCCTTTGTTATTTTATGAGAAATGCTTGAGTCTTATGATCGCTGCCCAGTTCTCCTCATGATATATGAGTTTTTACCGCCAACCTTTTCATTTAATTATTGCTCGTAGTTGATTATAAGTTTTTCTCGTGAACCTTTTCGTTTAATTATTGCATGTAGTTGATTATAAGTTTTTCGCTCGAACGATGGAGCATTTCGTTTAATTATCTATCTCGATGACTACTGCAACTATTGATGACCGCATGTGACAATGGCTCCATCCCATCCTTACATCCATCTATCGCATATCTATCTCACCGGTCACGTCAGGTCAAATTAGTGCGCGTCATCATATGTATTGGTCACATGTATTGTTCTTATTGCCCATAGTTGATTATAACTTTTTCCCGCAAACAATGGAGCATTTGTCGGACCTCTATTAGAAAACGATGGCTCCATTCCGTCCATATCCATCAATGGAAGACCTACCAATCTCTTCCGGTCATGTTGTCAGTTTCCTAACATTCCAAGATGAGCAATTCTATGTACAAATGATGGTTCCTAATAGAGATGCAATGGGTTGCTTCACAACTATGTTAAGCTTTTCATTATTTTATTGCCCGTAGTTGATATATGGGCATTTCGCGCCAAGTCCCAATGCATGGATTGGTCATTAAATGAAAAGATTAACGTAGTTGTGAAGCAACCCATTTCATATCTATTAAGAACCATCATTTGTACACAGAAATGCTGATCTTGGAATGTTAGCCATCTGACAACATGACTGAAAGAGATTGGTAGGTCTTCCATTGATGGATATATGGACGGAATGGAGCCGTCGTTTTCTAACAGAGGATTTGAATTTGCCTGCAAAACTTATAATCACTGAAATCTAGCAAGAATATGCAACTATGGAACAATACATCTGATGACACGCAATAATTCAAAGTGAAACTGTTACCAATGAGATAGATCTGCGATATATGGATTTAAGGATGGGATGGAGCCGTCGTCACATGCGGTCATCAACAGTTGCAGCAGTCGTCAAATATTGTTTTAGTACCAGACCATGCTATCAACTTCTTCTTACTATGCCAAGTAGAAGGTAGAAGGACTGTGCTTTCATTATCAGCAACGTTCTCTTCATTCATATCCAGTTATTTTTTCATTTCTTCAGGATGAAGAAACAGATTGTTTGTGGGGGAGATGTTGGAGGATCTTAGGTCGGCTGCTCGACTAGGTCCTCCGTTCGACCACTTCAGAGAACATGTCAAACCGTCGTGTCGATCAATGTTAAATTTTTACTAGCATTATAGTGTGTCTGGGAAGGCATGCATGAGTTGCTTGTTTTTTAAATTATACATGGAATGTGTTGAATATAATTGTACCACTGATGAAAAAACTATTTACTAAATTTCCTTCCTTTCTGTGTTAATTTTTATTCCCCTCAATGATAGTCTATAAATTTCCTGCCTTTCTTTGTTAATTGTTATTTGCAGTAAATTATGTGTGTCTGTAAATTTCCTTCCTTTCTCTGTTAATTGTTATTTCTAGTAGATATTTTCCATTGTGTTATTCTTCATGCTTGGATGAAAGTAATATTAAATCAGAATTCATAAGTTTATGCTCTGGTTTACCGCATCTAAGTATTCACCAATCTTATGCTAAAATTGATATTGGATTCATTTATGACCAATGCCCAATATTAATGAAGAACACAAGAAGGATCGAGTGACCCTTGTTACAGTGTTCAACTATTATGAAAACAATACTAGGAATAACCTGGGTCGGTCGAACATATAAAAATAGTTTGTCCCGACTTCCGTTTTCTGACAAGAAGGATTGGTTGCCGCTTCTTTTCGTAGTTCACTATGAAAACCTTTATCCAACAATTTCGTTATATCCATAATGGAGAACACAAGAAGGATCAACCGACCCTTCTTACAGTATTGAAATATTATGAAAAGAATATTGGTAATAAGAAGGGTCGACTGACCCTTCTTGCAGTGTCAAAATATTATGAAAATAATATGGGGAATTTTTTATTTGTAAATTGCAATTTCCATTTCTAAATGTTCAAAGTTTTAAGGTGAAAAGTTATAACATATAAAAATTGTTTGTCCCGACTTCCATTTTCCGACAGGAAGGTTCGGTCGCCCCTTCTTTCGTAGTTAATTGTGAAAACATTTATCCAACAATTCAACTATAGCCATAACGGAGAATACAAGAAGGATCGGCCAACCCTTCTTGCAGTGTCGAACTATTATGAAACGAATATTAGGAATAAGAAGGGTCGGCCAACCCTTCATTTAGGAGGGAATTGTAACAATAGAAAACCTTGGAAAAAGAGCGGTCACTCTTTCTCTGAGAATATTTCTACTTGCCAGCAAAGTCTTTAAAGCAAAAATTATATAAATTTTGTTGTTAAAATTTTGATATCTGGTATCCTAGGGTGACTTTTGGAACGATCATATTGTGACACGTGGCATATTTGTTTGGAACTTTGAGCAGACCCAAAAGTATATTGTTTCTATTTAAAAAAAAACAAAAATAAAGAATGTTTCTGTCTGGTTAATCGCAGTCATATTCATTCCAACTAATGGCATCACTATTTGCATTGTCGTCTGGGAATGTCATTTTCCAACACAGTATCCTGCTTAAATTTCATTACTAAATACAACTACAAACGAGCGCCCTAAATCAGAATGGAAGACACAATTACTAAATACAATTACAAACGAGCGCCCAACAGCTGGTGCCATACTGAGTATGGTAAAAAATCCATAGTAGATTAAACTCAGGAGAAAACAACTAGGCTAACTACAGATAAAACCCATGTTGACTCAACTCCTCTCGACAGGGGTTCTCACTATCGTCAACAAGCACCAGCAATCCCTTATACATCGGCCTAGAAAGGAGTTACCCTTCCTAGCAACACCTGCGGAGGGTGCTGCAGGAACCAAGTTTCCGCAGTGGCATTGAGAATATGCTTTACCCACAAATCTTCTATCACAGAAAGTTAACCAGATATCATCAACTTGACAGCATACTATTTACTAAACATTCGCATATGATGTAAGCAATTCACAGATTCAACATAAAGTAAACATTCACAATAACATATCCATTCTACTTAATTGCATGAACCACTATCATTCAATCCACAGCATAATAGACATAATGCAACATTCACCACCACACAGACATGAAATTCGAACAATAATCGGACATTTTCATGCATTCATTAAACTCTACGGCAAACCCGTTACAGGAACAATCAAAACATAATGTTGCAGATCCAAATTAGACCAAAAAGAGGATTTCTCCACTATCTCTCTCTGTTCTAATCTGCCCTTAGGATTACATTTCACTTCTATTTATATGCTATTCAATGGTCCATATTGACCGATTCTAACAATTGAATATTGACCGAGTAGCCCCCATAACAAAACCACGCTAACATCCAGAGTCTACAACGAGACTAAACTTCCAAAGACATGGAAAAATACATAGAGAAAATAGTGAACCACCAGCGAAAAATCCACAGAAAAAACAGCGAGCCGGACGCTGACCACCAAGACCAGCACGAACGCTGACCTGGAAGACCAATCAGGGAGCAGGGTGCTCCCCCGATGGGGAAACTTATTCTTCATGAGGCAAGTCCCTCAAGGTACTATCCATGTAATCTTTCAGAGCAGACTTGAGCAAGCGAACACCGGCCGAATGAGTTTGTTAGCCGCCTTTTATAATTTGGAGGTCTTCACGGAGGCCGTGAGCCAACTAGTTCCTCACTTGAATTTTGCGAGCGAACAAGATCCTCACCTCCCAGTAGGGGTTGGAGATTAATTTCTGGCCCATGTGGGCTTCATGTTCCTGGATAAGGGATAATTCGCAGTGTGTTATCTATGCCTCTATCGGAGCAGGCGTCTCTGCTAGATATTGATCCCCCCAATTGAAGGTTTGCGGAGCAGGCTCTTCCATCCCCATGGTGTGTTGTTGAGACAAATCGTCTCCCTAGGAGCAACTTTCCCCCCATGATGTGAAGACCCTACACCCCTACTGGATCCCCTATGTCTGCATGTCCTCATATGGGCAGCCATGATATACCAATTAAAAAAACTGAACCACCAGAAATCCACCAAGAAGTTCAGCCAAGCTTTAAATTGCAGGTCTCTCGAATGGAGGTCGCCTACTCCATTGAAAATATTTATAAGAATTTCTATGGAAAGCAGGGCGGAGAGCCGACTTGGTTCCCAGAGATTTTCATAGAAGCCCACACATACGAGAGGATTGCCATTAATGGCTTTGTAGAGATTGAATGACTCAAAATCCATGTAAAAGGCCATCTCGGACAATTGAAAATCAATTAGCAGTACTTGCTCTGCAGCGCGGTACAACCAGAATTACTGCCCTCAGCACAGAGGCAGTTATGCATAAGGAAGCAATGATAGAAACGAATTGTGTAAACCGGCATCAGCATAATGATTGAGGTCGTAATTTATTGGAGGCATGACATTACAAAGCATCTGGATAACCCCTACCCCATGTCATCCTCCACTACCATGGCATCAAACCAGCCTACATCTGTCCGATTAGTACTGTCATGATGGTTGATAGCACTGTCGTGATGATTGATAGAGGTGTAGATGGAGAAAGATAAGCATTGAGCTGCAGAGTATTAAATGCGGCAGCTCCACTACCGTCCCTTCAAATGAGCATGCATCTGTCTGAATAAAAGATGCCGCCAACATGTGAATTAAAAAATAAAAAATGCAATTTCTGATTTGAAATGTGTGGATTTCAAATCAGAAAATTCAATTTTTTATTTGAAAATTGCAATTTGCATTTGTAAATGTTCAAAATGTAAGGCGAAAAGTTATAAAAATGGTTGTCCCAACTTCCGTTTTCCAACAAGAATGATTGGATGCCCCTTCTTTTCGTAGTTAGTTGTGAAAACATTTATCCAGCAATTCAGCTATATTCATAATGGATAACACAAGAAGAATCGAGCGACCCTTCTTCCAGTTTCGAACTAATATGAAAATAATATTGGGAATAAGAAGGGTCGGTTGACCCTTTTGAGAGTGTCTAACTATTATAAAAATAATATTGGGAATAAGATGGGGCAGTTGACCCTTCAATTACGAGGGAATGTTAAAAATAGAACACCTTGTAAGTTATAACATATAAAAATGGTTTCTAATGACTTTTGTCTTTGATCCTTGTTTTTCAACAAGAAGGATCGACTGCCCCTTCTTTTTGTAGTTAATTCTGAAAACCTCTATCTAGCAATTCAACTATATCCATAATGGACAACACAAGAAGGATCGACCGACCCTTCTTGCAGTGTCGAAGTATTATGAAAACAATATTGGGAATAAGAAGGGTCGTCCGAGCATTCAATTTCGAGGGAATTGTAAAAATAGAGCACCTTGGAAGTTATAACATATAAAATTGTTTGTCCCAACTTCCATTTTCTAACAAGAAGGATTGGCCACCCCTTCTTTTCGTAGTTAATTGTGAAAACATTTATCCATCAATTGAGCTATATGGATAATGGAGAACATAAGAAGGATTGACCAACCCTTCTTGCAATGTCGAAATATTATGGAAATAATATTAGGAATAAGAAGGGTTGATTGACCCTTCCTACAGCGTCGAAATATTGTGAAAATAATATTGGGAATAAGAAGGGTCGGCCAACCCTTCAATTACGAGGGAATTGTAAAAATATAACACCTTGGAAGTTATATCATATAAAAATGGTTTGTCCCAGCTTCTGTTTTGTTAAAATTCAATATGCTAAGATAGAAAATAGTAGCATTACATTCCATTTCACAATAATAGCATATACAGGATCACTGAAGAAACAACAAGCATAGCATAAACACAAGAGACAGAGATTTATCCTGGGAAACCCTCATGGGGTAGAAAACCCAGCAAAGCTTCCTCAATATAGATGACCAGCAATATACAAAGATGAAACCCTGAGACATGATCTCCTTCTCCACAATTGCAGACCTCTCCTTCACAAGTGCGCTATCCTCAAGTGAGTGTGTATATCAAATGAGGAACACACCTCCTCTATTTATACACTACTCTGATATGTATTTTACACAAGTACATGTAGGCTCGTATTTAACCATTAGGTTAAATACCCCATTATAACTGACTGGGCCGACCCCCACATGGTGGGTCTAATAACCCTAGTTACCACACCCAACTCGGAGGAATAACCATCTCCGGATTTATAGTATAATCACATCGAAGGTATGGAACATCTCCGGAATAAATAATATACAAATATAATATTCTTTGAAGTTACAATATTTCAACATGTTTTACGACAAGAAATATCGGCCGCTCCTTCTTTTCATAGTTAATTGTGAAAACCTTTATCTAACAATTCAGCTATAGCCATAATGGAGAATGCAAGAAGGATCGACCGACCCTTCTTGCAGTGTCGAACTATTATGAAATGAATATTGTGAATAAGAAGGGTCGGCCAACCCTTCATTTAGGAGGGAATTGTAACCTTAGAAAACCTTGGAGAAAGAGCGGCTGCTCTTTCTTTGAGAATATTTCTACTTGCCATCAAAGTCTTTAAAGCAAAAATTGTATAAATTTTGTTGTTAAAATGTTGATATCTGCTATCCTAGGGTGACACGTGGCACAATCTTATTGAGACACGTGGCATATTTGATTTGGCACATTGAGTATAGTGAGGTTACTAATGCTGGTTTAACCACAACATAATCAGGAAATGAAAATTCACTGATAGTAGTTTTAAGGATTAGGCACATGCAAGATTACCCTATAGTTGGAAATGCTAATTGAAAAATTAACATGAATTTATTAATTTATGTTAATCATTTGTAGAAATAGATAAATTTTTTAATTAAATAAATTCACTTCAAACATAAAAGACACACGGATCATTAGCAAAGACAAATCCAAACTGTAGATCAATGTATGGATTATTGATTGCAAAAATTAAACAGTGTTCATAAACAGTGTGGATTGTTGATTGCAAAAATTAAATAGTGTTCATAGACAGTGTGGATTATTGATTGCTTATTTGGTAAGTTTCAAGAACCCAAAACCTGCGACCCGAATTTTCGGATTGCCGATTTCGGGAACGTTGAATAAAGCAAGATTTTGAAACTTTACCCTAAATCTTGCATCCAGTAGGAGTAATCTCGGCCGTTCGTTTCTTCCTAGGTCTACGGTCCAGATCTCATCAGGTCGAAAAAACCTTAAATAAATGATTTTTTTTTTTTTTTCTGATTTTTCACTATCATTTTTACTGTCGGTTTTTACGCTCTTATGTGGATTTTACTGTGGAGTTTTTACAAGCATCACCTGCACAGTTTTCAGCTGAAATCAGGTTGGTTTGTCATGAATTTTGCATCTTCTTTTCGCGCTTTTACTGTTTATGGGTTGATTTTGACTCTCATTTGTTTATTTATCAGAATTTCCCGAAACCTTCATCAGAATGTCTCGAACTACCCGGTCCAAGGCAATATATAGGGATTCACTTACCAAGGATCCCAATTTTGGCATTTTCTCAAACACCAGTGAGAGGGTGACTGAGGATTATCAAATGGGCTGGGCAAAAATTTATTCAATCTTTGACAACCATGACCTTTCAGGCATCAAACAAGACCGGCTAGCCTATGAAAAAATTAGGGCTTCCCAAATTCATGACATTGCTGCTCACCCTTCCATCTTGCCATATACAAACCCTGTAAAATGGATTGTTGAAAATGCCAATACCAAAGACCGATCATTCAATGATTGCACAGGTTTGCAATTGACTACCTTTTTCCCAGAGGTTTTTATCAGATCTTTCTCTCTCACGCCAGTTATACAAACCCTGAGTTCTGACTTTATTCAATCCTCCAAGACCAGAAATAATTTTGACGAGATGATGAAATGTTGGATGATGAAACCAAATAGTTTCGTGCCCAAGGTGGATGATCTCTATCCTATTATTTGGTTCAAGGAACCTTACTCTTTACTTGCAGCCATGCTTTGCAGGCTTTTTGGTCTCTCCAATTGTTCAATTTTCAAGGATGAATGGGATCACATATCCCATCATGTGTTAACAACAGGTGAATCCTTTCCCTGGGCATCCATCCTGTCATAAAAAATTAAGACACAAATTCAAAACTATGAAAAGGCACCCGCCTCAAAGAATCCATAGTTTTATCTATCAGTCTACATCCTTAATGTCTTCTATGCTAACTTTCAATATCCTAACTTGGGGTGGAATTGGACCCCCGAGGCTCCACCAGTTCATATATATCATTCTGCATTATGAGAAAGCAATTATCTACCCTTTCTTTATGAAATTTGTGACCACTTCATGGGTACCATTTATTTTAAATTATTTCACTAGAAAGCTCCTGCCTTCTCAGCAAATGCCAGAACCTTTATCAACACCATTGGGGGCTGGTATGTTTATGAGTCTCTTGCATATATCAGAGTTTGGGGAAGTGACACTGTTCACCTGTTGCCCAGAATTGTACCTGACAGGTTAGTTATTCAAGAAGTTTCCTATCAGACTGTCACTACTGGAGTCTGCAAGAAACTTACTGGTCCTAAAAAGAGAGGCTGGCCTAAGTTTTCTCTAAATATTGGCCCACTAGTTATTCCTACTTCAACCTGGGCTACTATACTTGGTGATCAGTTGGCTCCTTTGAAGTTGGGAAAAGCACCCAAAAGAAAGCATGATCCCAAGAAATTATTGGATGCACACTTCAAGCAAAATCATAGGAAAATGGACTATGTCCATGAAGATTTTCCAGATGACTCTATATATAGAGGGGTGAACACCTTCCCTGAAGTGTTAGGAAGAGCCAAGAACTTGGATGAGCAGCGACAGATTATAGCATTTCAGAAAGAAATAAAATCTCAGGTTTATGGGCAAAGAACCTTGGAGTTGAATATCACTGAACATGTTAGAAGGAGCAGAGAACAAAAGCAAATTTAGCTAGCCAATGCTCCCTTAATGCTTACTTATACAGATGGAGACAAAGGTTAAAATACCATGGAGGAACCTCCTCATATTAAAACAACTGAGCAGGTTAAAGCCTTGTTGCAGACATCTCAGAATTTTCAGCAACATTTGGCAAAATTGACTTCAGTGTTGGGTACCAAGACAACTGAATCGCCCAAGGTTGCTATGAGTGTTCAAGTAACTGCTGCAGCTTTGGAGCTGGTTGATGACTCAACAATGATTGAAGATAATCCTCCTAAGAGACAAAAATTTCAGGTTTACACATTTGAAGTTCCTACTGTTGATCTCACTAACAGTGAGGTATAAGATGAGCCACAGGCTGCAGTTCAAGTTACTGAAGAAGTACTTGAAAAGGTAATTGACAAATTTGTGGAAGAAGTCACTAGGGAAGTGATAGACAACTCACAGTCACTTACAAACTTGTTGGACAGTATTGAAATGGACCATTCTGACCCTGACATCACAGTTCCATTGCTTTTGTTACCACCTATCTAGGATCCTTCTATTTTTCCTGCAGGGGAAATCCCACCACTCTCTATTTCACAGTTTTTTCACACTTTGACTCATATGGCCACCCCTTTTCCTAGTAACTCAGTTTCTTCTTCCATTCCTTCCTCTATATTTGCAGAAGCCCAGTCTTCGACTGGCCTCCTGCAATTACCCACATCTACTTCATCATTACCCACTGACAGAGATTCAGTCACAACTATTTCTTCATTGCCATCAGCTGCTAATGGTGACCAAGTTCTCCTTTCTGAAGCTATCACTTCAATCCCTTCTCCTACTATTCTCTCATCAATTCCTCAAATTTTTTCTACCCCTATGATTGTTCCTCACGTTACCATGCCTATGCCCGATGCCATGGCCACTCAAACTCCCTCATTGGTTTCAACAGAAAATGTTATTTCAGTCACTTCTGAAGTAATAACTGAATGGGAGGAGGATGAAATAGATAGTCCCTCTTGGACATTGCTTCTACAGTAAGGATAATAAGGTAATGGTAAAGAGGGGTAAGAATAGAAGCATTGATAAAAAAGGATTAGAAGTGTCTATTCCTAACCAGATAGTCTATGCTCAACAAGACAGTAACGCTCAGACAGGGGCAATTGAGATAGCTACAGCCCTAGGGGCATTTGCAGGAGCAAACCTTGATTTAATACAGGTTCTCAATAGAGAAATTGATCAGAAGAGGGAAGAAGTGGAGAAGCTTCAAGAAGAGCTGGAAAAGGCTAAAGAGGAACATCAAATTTATGTTTATGATATTAGAAGGATTTGGGAAGATAAGTTGGGAGATGAGGAGCATAAGAGCCAATATTTGTAGGTTGAACTTCAAAGGTTACAAACTAAGAATTCTGCCAATGTTTAACAAATTGCTTTATTGCAAAAACACTGTGAGGATGCAACTGCAACTGCAGCCTCTTCTACTTTCTTCAAGATGACATATCAGGAATTCAAGGACTTGGCTTCTCAAGTCAATAAAGAGTATCACGAATACCTGAAAAAAGTTGTTTTGCACATGGATGAAATTAGAGAAACTCATATCACTTCTGGAAAGATGCTTAGTTCCTCTGAAAGGCAGGAAGGTAAAAGGCTTGAGGCTTCCAAGGCATATAATAACATTGTTGAAATGTAGAGGTACACCAAAGAAATTCCAGAAGGATTTCCCATGCTTAGAAGTTTTCAATTCAAGAAGATCAGAGGTGCATTGAATACTTGGTTGGAAATAAACGAATCAATTGAAGATATTCTTAAAAAGCCCAAGCCATCTGTAGCAGGCGATGATATGCAGTAGATAATGATATGTTGGCTCTCAAGTTGCCTTCCATGGAACTCATCGAAGATTCCTGTCCACCTAAATTGAAGATTGAGGAAGTTGAGTGTAAGTTTGATGAATTTCAGCAGCAAATTCAGCTTCTAGAAGAAGTCAAGGTTGATGATGTGGAGCAGTTGATTAAGAAGCCAGTTTCCCTGGAACGTAAGATCCAAATCTACATCCGTATATGGCGTAAGCTGGCAAAGAATGACATGGAGATGTTTGAATGCAATGCCCAGTTGGGACTCGAGTCAGCAAATTATCCTATGATAGATGAGCTTAGAGATTTGGGGCAAATGGCGAGATGTCCTAGGACATTAGGTTATTTTTTTATTTTGTAATCCCTATTTTTTTTGGATCTCCATTTTTGTACCCTGTTGTAGTTCTTATTGGAAAAATGCCTCTTTTGAAAAGGGGTGGATAATTTTGGGATTGGGAATCAGCAGGAGACGATTGGGGATTCTCTGTCTTACTGGAGCTTTGTAATTTTTTTTGCAGAACTCATTAATACAGTAAAGTAATCTCATTGAATCTTTTCCTGTTTATTGTTCAAGTTTCTTTTAAAATGCCTGATTTCATATCTCAAGTTGTCATCTACAGTATGTGATCCCTTTTGCATGAATGAATTAATGCACAGGTCTGTTGTACTGATTTCTCTTATGGCTGATCTATGTATAAAATATCTTGTTGAATTTCTTTAATTAAGATATTTTTCTTTATCGATTTCTGCAAATGATTCACATGCTATTTGATCAATGTAAAATTTTCAACTGACACAGTGATCACAGATTGATCTTGAATAGGTTTAAATGACTTGAATTATTCTCTTTTAATTTTCATTAATTGGTGATGATTTAAGTAAACAAGTAAAATGCATCTTTTACATTTATGTTGGAGTTGGCAAACATGCTTGTTCCTTTAACATCAAGACCGATCTGCATAACAACAAGTCTTCCTTAGAATAGATTATAACTTAGATTAGGATCCCTCCCCTCGTGCTCTCCTCGTGCTAAGGGGATGGCCCCATAGATCATGCTGACATCCATAGCCGGGGGATAATGCTCCTCGAACTGAAGTTTACTTGTGGAAGTAATTGTAAATAAGTAACTTTACACATTTACATTAGTATCATCATATTAGGATTATACAAAAGCTATTCTATTCTTTCTTTCTCTTTTTTTTAATAGAAACATTCTTTTTTTTAAATAGAAACATTCTTTTTTTAAAATAGAAACATTATTTACTTTAGTTTTTTTAAATCGAAGCATTATTTCTTTTTTTCTTTTTCTAAATAGAATGAAATCTCATAAAAAGAATGAAAAGTGTTGTTATTTATTATTATTTTTTAATTAAAGCCCTTCATGCTAGAAGGGAGGTATTAATATATAACCTTCAAATGTGAATTTAAAATCAAAAAATGCAATTTCTGATTTTAAAAGTGTTCAAAATTGCAATTTTCATTTGTAATTGTTCAAAATTTTAAGGTGAAAAGCTATAACATATAAAAATAGTTTTTCCCGACTTTTGTTTTCCGACAACAAGGATCGGCCACCCCTTCTTTTTGTAGTTAATTATGAAAACCTGTATCCAACAATTTAGCTCTATCCATAATGGAGAACACAAGAAGGATCGAACGAACCTTCTTGCAGTTTCAAAATATTATGAAAAGAATATTGGTAATAAGGGTTGATGGACACTTCTTGCAGTGTCCAACTATTATGAAAATAATATGGGGAATAAGAAGGGTCGGGCGACCCTTCAATTATGAGGGAATTGTAAAAATAGAACATCTTGGAATTTTTATCATATAAAAATGGTTTGCCCTGACTTCCATTTTACGACAAGAAGGATCGGCCGCCCCTTCTTTTTGTTGTTAATTGTCAAAACCTTTATCCAAGAATTCAGCTATAGCCATAATGGATAATGCAATAAGGATCGACCGACCCTTCTTGGAGTGTGAAGAGATGTAATTTTTTATGAAGGGGGAGTTTATGGTCATCAAAAAGACCACATTGAGAAGTCAAAATATCGTTTGGATGGTGATAATATTGATGATATTAATAATCAGAAGCCTACTAATGTTTCAGTTCCAAATGCTACAAATCCACCAAGTAGCCCCTCATCTGGTTCTCCATATTCAAGTCCAAGTACTTCAAGGAAGGTGAGAAGCTCGAATGAAATTTATCAGAGAAGTGCAAGTCTGGCACATGAAGAAAATCGAAGAGGTGAGACTGTAAATTTTGCTTTATTTTCACAAGTTGATTTTGAACCATCAAGTTTTGAAGAAGATTCTACTAATGAGGTTTGTGTGCAAGCTATGCAAGAAGAGATAGATTCAATTCATAGGAATGATACTTGGGAGCTTACAGATCTTCAACATGAAAAGAAAAAAATTGGTACTAAATGGGTCTACAAGAAAAACTATAGAAGTGATGGGATTGTTGAAAGACACAAAGAAAGGTTAGTTGCTAAGGGATTCAAATAGAAGTATGGAATTGATTATGAAGAAACATTTGCACCTATAGCAAGGCAAGAAACTATCAAAATGTTGATTTCACTCGCTACTCAAAAGAAATGGAGCATTCATCACATGGACGTGAAAAGTTGCTTCTCTAATTGGTACTTAGAAGAGATATTCTTTGTGGAACAACCACAAGGTTTTGAAGTGCAAGGAAAAGAACATCAAGTCTACAAGTTGAAGAAGGCTTTATGTGGACTAAATCAAGCACTCGAAGCCTTGTATGCCTGGATTGATGGATATTTTCAGGAGAATAGCTTCAAAATAGGTAAGATTGAACCTACCCGTTACTATAAACAAGAAGGTAATGATATTCTTATTGTCAGTTTATATGTTGATGATTTGTTTTATATGGGTAACAGTTCTAAGATGAACGATGAATTCAAATTTTCTATGATGAGTGAGTTTGAGACAAAAGATTTAAACCTCATGCAATATTTTCTTGGAATGGAAGTTTATCAAAGTCAAGATGAAATTTTTATTTTTCAAACAAAGTATGCAAAGAATATGTTGAATAAATTTGATATGGCTAATTGCGAACCATCTCCTACTCTAATTGCTTATGGAGAACTGCGTGTAGAGATGATGGTGCTGAAATGGCTAATGAGACAGTTTACAGAAGTATTGTTGGAAGTTTAATGTTTCTAACCCACACAAGGCTTGATATTTCTTATTCAGTTTCACTTGTTTCTAGGTATACGAAAAAGCCATATGAAATGCATATGAATGGAACTAAAATAATTCTGAGGTATGTGAAAGGCACTCTAAATTTTGGCATTCATTACTATACTTCTAAGAGTTTTGAATAGGTTGGATTTAGTGATTTTTGCGGAGGTAGTTTGGATGATCGAAAGTCTACATATGCTAACTATTTTTCTTTTGGTTCTGGTTTGATCACTTGGAGCTCAAAGAAGCAAAGTATAGTTTATCTTTCTTCTATAGATGCAGAATATGTTGCAGTCACCTCAGCATGAACAGAAGCATTATGGTTTAGAATAGTTCTAGAAGAAATTAAAGAAAAACAAATTCAACCTACATTAATTTTTTGTGATAATATGAGTTCCATCAAATTGTGCAAGAATCCATTACACCATAGAAGGACAAAACATTTTGACATGAAGTATCATTTTATTCAAGATTTGGTGCAAAAGAAGCAAATAGAATTGAAATACATCAACACTCAAAAAAAACTATCAGACATCTTCACTAAGGTAGTCTCAAAGGCCTAGTTTTTAAATCTTAGAGATATTATTGTGATCCCTCTCAGCATCAATGGGGAGTATGTTGATAACTGATGGTGTGCATAATTATTAAGAGACTCTATTTTATTTTTAGGTTGCATGTGTTTATTAAATAATTAGCAGCAAACTTCACTGCATGCTAATGCATGTGAAGAATAAAATAAATTTGAAGAATTATACATCAACCTACAACCGACTTTATGACGTGTAAAAATAATGCTTTTATTTATATGCAATGTAATCTATATATAAGTGTGCAGCTATGCTGAAGATCAATCCGAAATAAATAATAAAAGGTTTTATTTTCATGTGTTGAATACAAGTATCTCTCTTCTTTTCTGTGTCAACTTGGTGGGAGAAAAAATCATACCACCCCGAGTGACAGCAGAGATTCTGTGAACTTTATGATACATGTATTTTTTAAAATACTTCCCTTGTGAGAGAGTCCAAGATCATCCGACAACATGTTTTGGAAGCTCCTTAGTCCGACAACAATTTGGCCAAGACTTCTTCTCTCTTCTTTTTTGAGATGACAACAATTTGGCCAAGACTTCTTCTTAATCTTTTGGGAGGATTCTTATAACCAGGCAGGCATGCATCTAGAATAGATCCATTCGAACAAAATGGAAGCCTTCCTTTAAGGATGGATATGTAATAGTTATTCTGGATAGCATTTATTTGGCTCTCACAACAGGGGCTTCCACTAACTCACACACAATAAAAAATGGATTTAGAACCTCCTGGCTCCCACTATTAGCATGGCTAGCCAACAACATCAAGAAAAAAAGAATGGTGCCCTTCCACTCAAACAGAATCAAACATAAAGTTAGAACCTAGTGGCTCTCATACCACTATTAGCATTGCTAGCCAAGAAGATCAAGCAAACTAGTATGGCAAAAAAAGAAGATAATGAAAACAAGTACGACAAAAAAACAAAACAAAAGCAAAAACAAAAAAAAACAAGGATGGCATAATACATCTTTATTGTTAGGTACATAAGTACATTTATAATACAATTTACATAACCAAAATCACAAAACCTTAACTAGATGGTAGTTAAGGTGTAGTATAACCAAAATCACAAACCTGAACTCTATGGTAGTTAATTTTTATTAGCACTTTGATTAGGAGTTATTTAACACTTTGTAGCTTCTCCATACTATTCAAAAAGAAGTCTGGTGACTTGGCATGTAAGAGAATGAGTGACTTAACCACTAGAGGAACCTAGATTAAGGTTTCCAAAAGTGTCCATGGCATTGTTAGGCATATGTAATTGTTGTTAATTTTTTAATAGAGATTTATCCTATGTTTTTCTTAATTTTATGGGAATTTTTTGAAAAGGTTCAATTTGTTGGTAGACTAATTAAGATTATTTGTTAATGTGCATTTCTTGACAAGGTTAAAATTGTTGGTATATTAATTAAGATTATTTGTCAAGATTTACTTGATTTATGTTTAGATTTATATTATTGTTATGTCATAAAGAATGAGAAAGGTATGATGTTTTTATGTAGGTTACAAATTTTATAGATTAGATTTTGAGTAAAGTGGGGAGTGAAAGAAAGTGATAGGAAACTGTTTTATTAGAGGTAACTTTTATCCCTTCCACTTGAACTCATGATCAACTTATTTCATTCTTTTGCTTGATTAGATCTGATCGTGGAGGAAGTTAGGAAATGATATCTCCATCTAATCTGGTATAGTGAGCATTACACTATACAAGGATTTTAACTCTCAACATAGTGCAAAAAGTACGATGTAATAAATGGAAAAGGTGGAAATGATTTTTATTTAAAAATATGTTGGGGATTGGAATATTGTGAAATGAGAAATTTAAAATTTAGTAAACTATTAGAATTTGTATGTGGTAGTTTGCAAAAAACAATTCTAATCCTTTCCATAATAAAGTAATTTAGGTATAATAAAGACATAAAATAGGATAAATTGTACAAATAAAAAGCAAGTTTTATCTAGATATATATTGTATAATGGTTATGAGATAGATAATATGAATGCATATATGCTTAATTTGTTTTTGGTATGGCATGTAGGGGCACTGATGAGCAAAACTTGGTATGGACAAGGTAAGGAATCAAGTCATGATTTATATAGGATAAGAGAGGATAAAGATTTGATGCATGATCATGAGTAACTACACCCACATGAAACATCTTCACCTCAAGTCTAAGAAATAAATCATATATCATTTTACCAAACAATATAAAGATCGAACATCAATGGCCTATATCTATTGGAATATTATGGAAAGGTTGGTATAAAATGAACTCAATAATATAGAAATTGATGTAAGTGGGTGCATATGCAACATGTAATATTTTGTAGCATGGTAGAACATTGACAATGGCATTGAGATCTCTTAATTTATAATTTTTTTGTGATCATCATAATTCCAAGTATTTCAACTTCTATAAGATGTGTCGGGCATAATGGAGCTAGGCCAATTAGTCCACGGTAAACCATTGCACTTGGCATTACTATCTGACAATGCAAATTAATATTATGTTGTTTATCAAGCCAAATACCACTAATTCGTGCCTTAGGATGACTTGATAGACATTGAATCATAGAAGGCCTTTTAAAATCATACAAATTTTGAAAATGAAAAATGTGAAATCTCATTGATCTCTTTACTATATTAACAATTACTTGATAAGTTGAGAAATGCAATATTTTTTGGAAAGAAATGGCAGCTTTTGGGACTTCTATTGTTCTAAATATTTTCCTATGTGTAAAGTGGGAAAAGTAATTTTAGCACACCTAAAACCGTGGGAATCAAAATAGAAACCTACTAATAATGCCATTATAACCTAAAAGTATTTGGATTAGAGATAAAAAAAAACATAAATGCACAAAATGTTGTTTTAAATCAACCAAGTAGATAATAAAAGTAGGTGTTTTTAACATACTTGATTGAAACCACTTGAATGATTTGTAATATTATATAAAATTTTATCCAACTTATACAAGAAAAAATGGGTATAAATCAAAATATGCTCATCCACCATCACAATTTTGTGTGTGACGAACTAGCGCAACCCAAACCTTGAGCTTAAAGAATAAGGAATTCCACCATGATTTCATTGAATTTTCTTACACATGAAAACATATAATCTATTCATAATATTTCTTAGCGAGATTTGATATTTTAGAAATGTTCAATTTTCATCATAAACCTAATTTAAAAATGATTAAGTTACAACTTAAAACCTAACTTACTTTCTATTTTAGTTTCAAACTATTACAAAATTTGATGAATGTAGTGTTATGGGTTTATAACTCTCTCCCTAGATTTTCAATCCTAATATTATAACAAATGGCATGCATATAATATAAAAACTTAAGATTTCATTATTGATTCTAGTATTAATATTTTCTAATCACTTATTGAAAGACATACTAGGCTTTGATCTAACTTAAATTTCTTGCTAATAAAATTTCTTCATTAATAAAAATTTCTAAGTAGTTCTTGTGATTATTCATATAAATATATCAATATGGAAACTTGAACCTATATCAAAGCTATTGATTCTTAGAATTTCTTGTTTGTCTAACCCATACAACATGACGCTAGTCTAACCTTGAACACAAATTTATGTATTTAATATTCAATTTCTATAGATAAAACTAGACTAAATACTAAGATATGATTATGGCTCATGCTTAAAAATAAAGATGGGAGAATCCATATATTCTATAAATATATTTGAATGCTCATTTTTTTTATCAAAATAATTGACAGAATTAATCAAAATCATTGAAAACACTTTCATATTTTTATGAAGACACATTGTATTTTTGAGAAAACTATAAGCATGTGTTATAGATCCCCTTAGATCAAAGTAGGTGTTTTAGTAGGATATTTAAAAGCATGGCTTGGCCACTCATGGACGGGGAATTAAAATAACAGTTTCGTACACAACTTTAATATAAAACTAAAAAAAGAAAGATAATGAAAAAGAAGGAAATTTTATGTCCAATCGAACATCATCCCCTTCCTTGGACATGGTATATATGGAATGCAAATAATTCATAAGTAGTCAAACACTTTGGATTAACCATACATAAATCTACTTATAGTTTTTTTCCTACTTTGGTAAAGTTTCTCTTATTGGTGCTATCAATATCATACCAATTAGATATTGTTGAAAGAAACAAAACTTGGTTACTACATTTATTATAAGCAATATTTGCAATTTTTTAAGGTCTTTCACTATAGGAAAGTGTACTGTGAAGGCGAGAGTTACAACAATGCTAGTGTTGATGCTAACATTCACAGTATTTTCCTTCTTGCTAAAAGAAACATCATCATAGGGATCATGGGTTGCAACTACTTTTAGCTATTAGCATTGATGTCCTTACCATATGATTCTACAATTTGTACCTCCAAGGATGTAGGCATAATCTAGATCAATGTGCAAGTAATATTTTGGACCATTTCCCCTAGCCACACATAAGCTTCAAGTCCCTTATACAATAGGGGTGGCGGTTGTCAAGGTTGTAATAGTAGTAGTTAGAGGGATTGTAGGGTGGTTGAGGATGTGCAATTGTTAGTGTGGTTGGTTTTGTTATTACAAGAAGTGTTGTTATGAGCATGGGGAAGTGGAGGTTGTGCTAGGTATGTATAACAAGCATGAAGTGTTGTGGAGGTTAGAAGAGTGGCAAGTGCAATTTTTTTGAACTACTACTCAACCCATCCATATACTTTATGTTTGCATCAAAAGACCTACCAAAAAATAGTTAGAAAAATAATGACAATGCACAATTCAAATTCACACTCAACACACATTTTCTTCTTTATCAAATATTCCCATCTATGTAAAGTGGTTTAAGGTAATAGTTCTCAATTTGAGGGTCTAGGTTTAAAGTCCACTTCTCACAATATAACCAACAAGTTATTGTTTTGATTCTTTATTTAATAAAAAATCATTTTTAACATCAAGCAATAAATTGTTATGTAAAATGTTTTTCTTTTTAGTCTTTGCTTCTTTTAAATAAAATATTCTAACGTAAAACCAACATGTTATTGTTATGGGCTAGTGCAAGGTAATGATACCCAATTATGACACGTTAGTTGCAATGACATTCTGGAAAAACAGAAATATTATCATTAAAATCAATTATTAGAGGTATCTACAAAACTTTTTCTGATTAGGTGTAAAAAGATGAAACGTAGAAAAACGGATGACATTCCGGAATATATAACTTTTATTAATGGAAAATTGGTATAACCACCCCAAAATGTCATTATTCGAAGATTGGTATGTTATTTGTTTTCTAAAACATAACGCACATTTTTTGTTGACCTACCTATTTGCTATGTAAATTTTCAATTTATGAGAAAACAAATATGTAGAGGTGTAGGCAACAGACAAATCTTTTGCAGAGCTATTTTTCCAAAATTTTAAAAGTTAATTTTATATTTTTTTTTAAATTACCGAAGTCAGTGAAGCCCTAAAAGGACATGGTCAAGTTTTAATCCACCATATCATGGTCTAAAAATAATCAAAATGCATTTTTTTTTAGGTTGTAGGTATTTTCGTGCTCTTAGGTGGGTTCTTTTCCGTTTTCAAAATAGGTAAGCCAATCAAAAGTTATAGACCAAATAAACGACCTATGTTTTTTATGAATTTGACATGAGTGCAGTTTAAAATGAATTAAAAATAGAGAACA
>BSBM01001184.1:715000-794853 GCA_027924585.1 Larix kaempferi
CGTTCTTTCTCCCACATTTTTTCCTCATTCCTCATTCATCGCGTTCTCTTCACTGGTTTCATGCACAGTCCAACAAGCATTTTCATGGTAGATTGAATTCATACACCATTTGGATAAAATACACAATATTTGGGGCTCTATTTGGCTCTTTGTATTGAATACACACCTATTGGGCTCTATTTGGATCAATTGAGTGAATACACAACAGTTGGACTCTATTTGGCACCTTGGATTGAATTCTCATGCTACTTGGATACACATGAAGTCTTCTTACGTATAGTGGACACATCAAAAGAGCATTTGACATTTGAAGGAAAGAGAAATCATAATCCTTGAGGTACCGTGAAAATTTGTTCTCGTTAAATGTAATTTAGTCCTCATTCACTTGTTTGAATGGAATCTATTTTGGTTTTTCCTCATGAATTGTATGATAGATCTATTTTAATCTTCTTAATCTTCAACATATACAATAAAAACCTCCTACCAAAAAAAAAATACAACATTCACCAAGCAATGCTTTCAAGCTTTCATGAAGATAATAAAAAAAAAATTACTTGCATCACCACCAATAACATTTCATAATCACATTCCTCCATCTAGTAGACAAACATTTGTTGAATTCCTCATGGTTTCACTACAACAACTCACACAAACACCTAAACAATTGAAAACTCTTAGTCTTTTGGGGCTATTTTCCCTCATCCATACCATGAAAATGAAGTGATATGAGCTTCTCCCTTGTAGGGAATTTGCTGGACTACTAACATCCCATACCACCATCCAATACCATCCTACTGAGTTCCTAGAGGTGATGTTGTAACTTTATATGTAGGGCATTCCCAATAGCTTTTAAGATTATATGAAAACATTATCACTAGATGTTTTTGTACATAATCAATTGCTACATTGAGCTTTAATAATCATGCACATCTAGTTTTAATATCTTGTTTGTTGTTCATTCTTGCAGGGGTCATATTTTCGTTTTTCCAAAAGCGCATTGAATATGGGTAACAGACATAATAATCAAAGAAAGTCTAGAAGGACGCAACTACTCTCTGAAAAGGCTGATGAGATAAGAGAAAAGGATAGGTTGTACATGCAAAATCGTAGAAATCAAAATGTTAGTGCCTTAGATCAATCAACAAGCAATGACGAAGTGGTTAAAGTCAATCAAATATTTCCTGATGTCGAGTATGAAGGGATGGATGTTGAACAAGTTCTTAACTGGCAACCACCCCAAGAAGAGCACCCACCTGGCGAACACACTCCATTGCAGGACCAATTACTGAACGAAGGGCCACAACAAACCATTTAAGAGACTCGTACTTCCTTACCAACTCCCTTGCCTCAACTATCAACCAGACGACGAAGAACTCCCAGACGTATTCATGTGGATGAAAGTTCATTTTCAGGACTTGAAGGTAAGATGCCCAAACGCACTTTTGATTTCCATTGTAACAAGATAATCAAAGATTTTTTTGAATCCAAAATCGATGCAGCAAAATGTCAATTGTTTCTTGCTTTGTTAAAATCACATTGTCTAGCTCATGTTAGGAGAATTTTTTGCATAAAGGTAGTTAGAAGTTCGGAGGCCAACAATCATTTTGTTAGAAATCTACAATCTGCATTTAATTTGATTGGAAAAACTTCTCGTACAAAAGATTTTAATGCGTCCCGTCGTGTACTATCGGAATCGATTGTAGACAAATCCACAAGGCAACGTCACCTACTATCACACACATGTAAAATATTTAAATTAGATATAAAGACTCTTCAAAAGTATTCTGCCATTAGAGAAAAACTTGAGACCCCAGTCCAAAAATATTGTTGGGCCTTTGTTGGTAGGTTACCTCGTTCAGATATGAAGCTCATTGATGCTGTTAAAGAACTAGTGCAAAAGTTTTTGCATGATAACAGTAGATTGTCATCGAATCAAAGAGATGTTTTAAAGTTGAGAAAAGGTGTTAGGGGGGGTGAACTCCATGTCAAGCACTTCCTTGAAACCACACAAACATAACTCTATGAGAGGTTCAAGAATGAGCACACACAATTGAACTTGGGCCAAAGGTCCCTCGAAAAATGCAAACCCTTGTATGTTAGAATTTGCATTGATCGCAGTACATGTTGTTGTAGATACCATGTAGAATTTGAGTACTATTATGATACATATAGACATATATTTTGTGGTTTGCATACTACCATTGTGCAGGACTACCCTTCGTTACAACCACCGAATGCATCCAGAGAATTTATACATAGCATAATGTGTCGAAGGTTTGAAGGAAAAAAATATTATAAAAGATCATGTTTATATGGGACGTCTTCCAGTTGCAGTGGATTTTCTTTATTGAGCTGCTGCATCCAGGCAACCACGGAGCATGAATTTGGGAGGATGTTAGTACAAATGCAAAACTTCCAGTACATAACATATCAAGTAGATAGTTTGAAGCAAAGCAAAAAAATTGCATTGGTGAAGTCACAAGTAATCTAAGTTTGCATGCTTTCATACTGTACATGTTGAATTTGTACATATATATTCAGATTGAAAATGTCACGTTGTATTAATGCCCTTGCTTTTGTGGCACCGGGTACAAATTTGTGATTTCATGAAGGAATTCTAAGAAAAGATCGAGCTTTATGTACAGCACGTCCATGTAGAACAATGGTAGGATGAACAGTACAAACAGTACAGGGACACCTTTCCCAAGGGCACAATATTGTCGGTTGTGGACTTTGCAGAAAACTACACCCTATAGCCACAGAATGAGATTCAAAGTCAATACTACCATTCAGACCAAGTTAGCATAATGGTCCATATCACGTACAGGCACGCGCCAAAGAGCAGCAACGACATGAGGATAATATTGAAAGAGACCAACTTCTACATCAGTGACGACAGGTGCCACGACCTGCATTATGTGCAGCATTGCTTCAAAATTTTCTATGATCAGCTGAAGGAGAGAGGGATACATATGGATCAGCATTGGATATGGTCAGATGGTTGTGCAGGCTAGTTAAAAAATGCATGTGTTTTCCAATGGTTGAGTATGTTGCACAAGACTTATGATGTGTTGCATGTATGGAACTATTTTGAGACCGGGCATGGAAAGGGAGAGCACAACGGGGCTGGATCATGTCTCAAAATTTCCCTACGAAGGGAGGAGATGAGGTGCATGAGAGGCCCTCATATTCGGAATGCTAAATCCACAGTTCGATGGTGCAAAGAAAAAATGTCAGATCGAACCACGGAGCAACACATACCAACAGGTAGAGGACATGTTGTAGAGATTTTTGGAATGTAGTTGATATAGATAGATCATGTTCTTATAGTTGTGGTACTGGGCAAGGCACTCGTGGATTTCATTCGGTTCGAAGCTCAAACAATCCTTTATTTGAAATATCGACGCGAAAACTTGCTTTCTTTTGTGGGTCTTGCAGTAGTTGTGAGTGGGATGAGTGTTAATCAATGGATTGGGTTGATGAATGGGATCATGTATCACTTGCAGTGCACCCACATGCAGTTGCTGAAACAATCTAGTTAGAGGAAGGCCAATCCTCTATTTCGAATGAATATGATCATATATCTGATCTTGTACAACCAGGTAAACATTTATGCATGCATATCCTGGTTCCCTCCTTGTTTTTGTAATTATCCAAGTCATCAAACCACTGCTTGTTGGAATATGACCTTAAAATGCATTTTTGTAGGACACATCTACGAAGTTGTCGCCCCGACAGACAGTGCAACTAGGACGAATTATTGGTTGGCACGATGCATCCAGGGGAAGCAAACCCTCCTCGCATCATTAATAGATATTGAAGGCATTACCTTTCTGACTGGCTCGATGGTTGTTCAGGGGGACCAAAGAGCAATGGCTACACATACACAGATTATAGACCAAGGTTGTGGGTGTATCACTTTACGTACTTGATCATGGGTACAAACATCCAACTACAGACAATTTTAACGAAGTCATCAAACAAGGTGTTAACACCCAAAAAGTGATCACTACCTCATCTACCCCATTACATGACTCATTTGTCCATATTTCCTACCATATTTGCCTCCAAAACCTTAAAATCCCATTAAAAAGCCTCCAAAAGGCCAAAAAACCCCTTTTTCCCCCAAAATAATCCAAAATTCCTCCAAAATAGCAAAAACCCTCTAAAAAGGGAATAAAAAATACAAAAAAGAGGAAAAAGAGGGAAAAAGGAAGCAAAAACCCTATATAGCTTACCTAAACCATATGGTGCCCAAAACCATGGGCCAGCACTCCACCACTAAAAACCTATAAATAGGTGATGGAGGCCCCTCATTTCATATCCACAATCAACCACACCCTTACTCTAGCAAAATCACTCCTGAAACCCTAGCTCACCCTTGAGCTACTTTCACATTTGAGTGCCCCTTTGGCCCATTTCCACCCTTTGGAGAAAGAGAAAGGAGCAATGCTGGAAGCTTGGAAGCAACCCTCATGGACTGCTACAAGAGCTTCACCAACCTCTACACCTGAGGTTATTTTTAATACAAAAAAGAGAGATCTTCACCATATTTTCATGTTTCGTTATTTATGCTCATGCTAGGTTAAATTTCATATTGTTTTAGTGCTTTTAATTTACTGTTTATTGAACTGCTACTAAGAAGGCCCTTCTCCTTATTAGGTGCTCATTTGCACAAGCTGGGGTGAAAACCCTAGCTACAGTTTTGGTGACTCCCCTTGTGTTCCTTTGAATTTCTGGTAATAGTTTTAAAGTTTTAAACATTTTCAATTTTCTGCAATATTTTTCTGTTTTTTCCTTTCGGCTGTCCCTTTTGACTGCTGTAAACCGCGTCTTTTCCCCCCCACAGTTGTGTTCCGACCACGTCTTTCAGGCATTTACCTGCGATCCGACCGCGGCTCTCAGACTGTTTCCGGCGACCTACAGGCAGTTTTCAGTCTGTTACCTGCGATCTGACTGCGGCTATCAGCTTGTTTGGTGCGATCTGACTGCGGCTGTTAACCCCTTTTTCCGCGGCCCACTTGCCGCTTTCAGCCATTTTTCTGCAACCTGCTTGTGTCTTTCGGCCTCTTTCCCGCTTCCCGCTTGTGGCTTTCAGCCATTTTTCTGCAACCCGCCTGCGTCGTTCGGCCTTTTTCCCACATCCCGCTTGCGGCTTTCAGCCATTTTTCTGCAACCCGCCTACGTCTTTAGGCCTTTTTCCCACATCTCGCCTGCGGCTTTCAGCCATTTTCCTGCAACCCGCCTGCGGCTTTCGACCTTTATCCCGCGGTCCGACTGTGTTTTTCGGCCAAAATCCCGCAACCCGTCTGTGACTGTTGAGCTATTTCCCACGGTCCGACCGCCCAGATTTACCACAGACCCGCGGTCTGCTTCCTGCACTTTTTTCACTGTTTTGAACCCAGCACTTTGCTGCAATATTTTCTGCACCTGCACAGCCATCTGTCCTATCTACAGCCATACTTTCCTATAGCCTTTTTTCTGTAGTATTATTTCTGTTCCATTTAAAGAATATTTTTAAATTTCAGCATTTTAATTGAAAAGAGAAAATTTTGCATTACAAAGTTTAAATTCTGTATTGTTAGTTAGAAAGTTTCCCACCCCATGGCACTTTTACTTGGGTTCATCATCTCACACGCACACACTCTGTCACGTAATTCAAGTGAGCCCTAAAATACTACTTAACACAACCAACCCTCTAACCCCACTTGGGGAACACGTAAGAATTTTTGTATTTAGGTAGGATCGGGGTAATAGGCATCCAAATAACACCCCTCGGTTTCTTACACTTGAGACATAGTTGCTGTCTATTAAGGAACCAAAATACCCTAGTATTTTTTGGCATGGTTTAAAACCAATTTATCGGGAAGGCCTCTCCCCTAGGAGGGTTGAAGTCGCCAGACTAGTTCTGGAAGCCTGAGTGGAATACCGCAATCCATTCAGTAACCGAAGGATACCTTTCGCAGTTCTCGGTGTATCACCCGTATGGGGATACAACGGCGATAGAACCAAACGGCAGATTCACCCAACCGAACGTGTCATGAACGGGGTATCTTAGTTGCTTTTCTTCTAGGATTGACTACTCGGTGTCTCTCCCGATAGGGGGATATCTTTAGCCACTTGGCTCTACTATCCATATTGTCTGACTTGGATTTCATCACCTTGCAGAGGATATGTCTAGTTGAGTCAGAATACTATTTAGCTAGGTGTTTGCATGCTCCCTTACCTCCTTTTGGTTTACTGAGTCCACTATTTTTATTTTTTAGGAAACCTGCTTCTTGTTGGTATTCTGACCATTTCTATTGATACTCCACTTATTGTAGCACAGCTGTTACAGTAAGTGTTTTGAGTTGGTTGTTGGCCTGAGTGCCATATTTTTTGAGCTCTCCTTTTGCACACTCGGTTGCATTAGGGTTTTTGAGTTGTTTTTCACTCAACACAACCCCCAGATATTTGACACCATCTGTCACCATTGAGTCCCCGAGACATTCTCGGTGCCTCCGGGGCAAGCCCCCACAGCACGGTTCACTTGACATCACCCGTCATAGACATAGATCTTCATCACTTGATACCACTCATCATAGATCTCGAGCTTTGTCACTTGACTCCACTCGTCAACGGCATTGAACTCCATCACCTGATCTTGACGCCCCTTATTTTACCTCTGATTCTGAGGCAGAGTCTGAGAACCCCATTTACACTGCACCAACCAGCCCCATGGCTGGCATGACATCCACCCCTTTCTTTGTAGAGACCATTGGTGGAGCATCCACCACCACACCAGCTACCACACCTGCTTTGGGTATGCCCTTGATGGGGCCCACATCTACCATTCCGATTACTGTACCCATTCCAGTAGCTGGAATACCTATCGCCACTCCATCAGTGACTCACACTACCCTTGGCGGTGCAGGACCGTCCCATACCACTTTCGTTCCCCCACTTGGGGGCAACATCCCAAACCCAGCCCCTGCACTTGGGGGTATTAGCCCCAACATGGTCACAACCGCTAGTATGTCACATCCTTCTACTAGTTTTCCATTCATGACTAATCTCAACCTTCCTGACCTAGCTAGATTGACTAACGATCCCATCATACACGACCCTGCGTGGCCTCACATGCCCACCAAGCTCCCCTCTGACATCCCTAAGTTTGAGGGCAAGGCAGGTGAGGACCCCCAGAACCATATTATGTCCTTCCATCTATGGTGTTCCTCCAACTCCATAGTGGACGACTCTGTCCGCCTCCGTCTGTTACAGCGCACCCTCACTGGCTCTGTAGCTAAGTGGTACATCGAGCAGCACCATGGGACCCATGCCACCTTTACCTCCCTTGCCTCGACTTTCCTGCAGTTCTTTCAGTTACCTGTCCGCTATGACGTGGGAGTTGAGATCCTACTGTCTTGCAGACAAAACACGGCTACCCACATCACTAACCACATTCATGAGTGGCGTCGATGCCGCAGCCTCTACAAAATAAAGTTAGACGACCGTATCTTCTTAGATTGGTTTCTAAAATCCCTCGTTCCTATCATTGCCAAGGATGTGGCATCCGAACAACCCCAGTCCAAAGAAGAGGCCATCTTCAAAGCCCAACAATTTGACCTCATTTACGCCCAGTCGGGTTATCTGTATTCCATCATACCTGATTCCCCTCGCAGTGATTCCTCCCAACACGGTGCGCCAGGGGCATCCCATGCCGCAGATGGCATCATTGGTCGTATTGCCTCGCATCCCCAACCCTTTTCCATAGCACATCCTAGCCATGGCCCCGACCTTTCGTGGGCTACATCTCAATCCGGAGCAACCAATTCGCATGCTCCTATGGCACATCACCACCATTCCCACGAACCCTCATGTCCACCTCAGTGCTTTGGACATGCATCCCCCGCTTATGCCCCCCCGATCGCACCTCAGCCATATTACCACCCACAGGCTACGCCAGCTCCTATGTCCTCTCAAGCCCAACATGCTTATTACCTGCCATAGGCAGCCCCTACGGCAAGCCCACAACCCTATCCATAAATGTATCAGCAACCCCCACAAGGTTCAGCACCTGCGCAGCCTCCACCTACTTATTATCCACCGCAGCCTGCTCCCGCACCTGCACAACCCCAGAACCCACCTACTGCCCAAGGGAAAATATATGCCCAATAGAATCCGCAGCAGAACCAAAACAACCAGCGCCAACAGGGCTAGCAAAACCGTGGAAAAGGCTGTAACCGTGGGAAAAACCCCCCTCCAGACGAAGGAGGTCAACCTCCCAATCCCCCAAACAACAATAACGTGTCCCTTGCCAACAAGAACCCTGATCGGCCTCCCAAGCAGGCCAAAAATCCTAATTTGCGAACAAACCATCCTTGTTCTATTTGCGGGGTCTATGGCCACTATACCCATGCTTTCCCACATTTGGAGTGAGCTCGGAAACTCTGGACCGATGATGCCCATCACCAAGGGCACGCGGCTCCTCAGGCGCCACCCAACCCCCCACCACCTCAGCATCAACCTTTGGTGCTGCAAAACCCCTTACCAACCCAAGGCGTAGTGAACACTCAACCATTGGCTCCCCCTCAAGGCAACACGCCACCACAACAACAGATCACTTATGTTGCTCCTCATCAACCCATGTTAGACTCAGGTACCCACCACTTGTTAATGATGTCATCCGTCGATGTCAACCTCCAAACCTGTCGGAACCAATATAGCTCCACCCCTGAAGCCTCTCCCACTGACAAAAACACTAACGCTCATCCCACCGATCAGACGTTACGTATACCTCCGGATCCACTACATGGCACCTCCAAAGCACCTCGCTTCCCACTTCGTCGCATCAACAATAATCCCAATTCTCACGCTGCGTCAAATTACAACATTGTAGATGACTTAGACCAGTCTCCCGCAACCATGTATGCGTTAGAAGTCTTAAAAAATTGCCCTTCACAGCACAAGACTTTGCTCTCCGCCATTGGTGCTACTGACCCAAATGATTCACGACTGATGGCCTTCGATTTGGACTAGTCTGAACCACGCCTTCCTTCCACTTTAGCGTTCCAAGTTTCTGTTTCCGTTCGGAATCTTGTCATCCATCAGTGCATTATCGATGAAGGTGCCTCTACATGCGTTATGTCCACATTTGTTTTGCAGAAGTTGGGATCCCCTACTCTCTAGCAGTCCACCACTGCATTGCAAGCCTACGACGGCCGTTTGGCTCAACCCCAAGGTCTCTTAGCTAATGTCCCCATCCAGTTGGCTGGTAAAACCGTACTCATTGACATAGAGTTCATCAATGCCCAACTTGATTATAACCTCTTACTTGGCCGCAGCTACATGTATGCCATGTGGGCAGTTTCCTCATCCATTTTTCATACCATGATGTTCCCCCATGACGAATGCGTGGTCAAGGTCGACCAACTAACCTATTACGATCCCAATGCCCCTGCTGCACCCGAAAATGTTCTCCCATGGTTGAACAACTCGTTTGTGGTGCAACTACCTCATTTGTTTCCTCTGTGGGACCTAGAGTTTACTCAGATACGCCGATGACCTCAACATTCCAATCCATTCCTCCCTCGTCACCTGCGCCCGAAGTATTTGACCTATGTACCCTTTCCCACAATACATAAACACCCAACAATCAACCACCCGTGTTACCCAAACCACCATTTGTACCTAGTCACATTGGTGTTACACCCATCCACACAATCCCCTTCCTATTCCCTCCCTCGAGTGTAGTAAGCGCCCTGGTTATGGCTACTCTTAGCCTCCCCGGGTTAACCTTGGGATTACTCGTGTGGTATATTTCACCTCCCGTTCCCCCGTCGACACCAAATGTCGTCCTACAACCGGTGCAACCCATTGCTACTACTAGTCAACCACCTCCCGGTGTCACTACCCCTTCATCATATAGGAATCCCCCCCCCCTTATCAAGCACACTGGGGGCAGAGGCCCACAACCATACACTGCTGTACCCCCGCCCAAAATAGTTAAACCCCCCCGTGTTTCGTGCAACCCCCAAATGATCATTGTGTGATGAGTTAGGCCATCCGACTCATCAATGTCCATAATTACCTGCATTACAGGAACACATGCAAATGCTTGACGACGACCCCAACATCCTGGTTTTCAAACTCGATCCAACCCCTAAGCCTCGTGATAAATCACTGCGTACCAACCACCCTTGTGCAATATGCGGTATTTACGGCCATTACTCACATCACTATCCTGATCTCCCAGATTACAGAGCAGCTCTCTACGAGATGAATAATTTGGACCTTGAGACGGCACCCCCCACAATTGAGGAGATCCACCCCCCCATATCATCCTCACCCAGAGAGATTAACACCATTTATATGATCTCTTCTACTACCACTCCCTCGTCAACAGATTTGACAACTCATAGTTTCCGCAATGATGAGGAGATTCTCAAGGATCTCACTACCCCGGATTATCCCTAGGAAGACATGCACCATCATTCCTATTTCCTCCCAGAAGACTCCTCATCCACCACAGCCACCCAATTTGTGGTTGAGTCCAAATATTTCCTTCCCGCCAAAGTCGACTGGTTTAAGGATCCCATTCCCGCTCCTAATGCCTTTGAGGAGGGTAACATGGCCAACATCTCACCTGTCATCCACATTGATATCTCTGACCCACCTGGTGCTCTTAAAATCATTAGATTAGGAGTCTCCTGCAGTGAGTATGAGATTCGAGAGTACAAAATTTTTTTCCAAGAGTTCTGTGATGTCTTTGCCTGGTCCTATACCAAAATGCCTGGTCTTGACCCCGCTATCATAGAGCACCACCTTGACACCTCTGAGTCAAGGGACATAATAGATTACCTCAACCCTGGGATAGGGGGCATGATCAATCATTTTGACACTACCCCATCACATTTATCTCAGCATGTTAATAAACCCATCGTTCAAACCAACACATATGTGATCCACAATCACAAACCCTATGCACATAACATGGGGGCAGGTCATTAACCCTGCTCACTTTTTCACATTTGTGATCTCAACCATTTTTGAGGTCACGTGTCACTTGTATATTTGATTTGATTTGATACGCATAGTTCTTTCCTTTGACCATTCCAGAGTCCTTATGACCTCCATTTTTCGCACCATTTGCACTGCCAGATTCATTTTTCCGCGCTCGTGATGATGCTTGAGATCATTTCTTGCTCTCACCAGGACCAATATCAACATTGTGTCCCGACACCTTGTCACCCCGGTTTGCGTGCCACATTGGCCTTAGCCCATTTTTGATATACTTTATATCATCGGATTCATTTTTCCGAGCCCGTGATGATGCTTGAGATCATTTCTCGCTCTCACCCCCAAATGTTTTCGGGTTTTTTCCAAAATGCCCCCCGTCACTTTGGTTTGCATGCCACTTCGGTCGTTCTCCGTTTTTGACACTTTTTATATCGCCGGATTTAGTTTTTTGAGCTCGTGATGATGCTTGAGGTCATTTCTCGCTCTCACCAGGTACAGTTTCAACATTGTGTCCCGACACCTTGCTGCCTTGGTTTGCGCACCACATCGGCCGCCATCGGATTGTTCCACCATTTTTACATGAGCCATTCACTCCTTTCATACTACAATTATTTCGTTATTTTTCCACCCTTCATTATCCTGCAAGGAGGCCCACCAGTGTTCTCCCCTCTCCTCATTATTGGTCATCATCAATGTTCCTCGCTTGAGCACTTCCTCCTTGCCTGGCCATTCCTTTTTTTTAGTATAATTTTATCCCTTTTTCGGGCGGGACAAGTCCTTTACAAAAAAGGCACTTAGGGAGTTTCTGTTAAGCTCTTTTATGACTCCTAAAATAATGAAAAGATTGCCGAGAAATCTTGCTTCCTTTCATGCTCGTTAAAGTACCTGAAAGGGTGTCTATCTGGTATAAGTTTAACCCTTTCCCGGACTTGGTAGACTACTTACGAAAAAGGAATACTCTAGTCACACTGGCTAGAAGAGTTCTTCATTGCATCCTTTTATGCTTCTTCGGGCCTTGGAGACTGAAACACGAAAAAGCAACCCCCTGGAGTCTTCTTATCGCTTTCAAACTCTCTAAAATTGAAAGCACCCACGAGCATGAACTGTCCTGGGCTCGTACAAATCCACACGACAGTACCATTCCATTATTTCAGAGTCTTCTTATCGCTTTCAGACTCCTTAAAATTGAAAGCAATCATGAGCATGAACTGTCCTGGGCTCGTATAAATCCACACGACAATACCATTTTAAACACACTTCTTCTAGTTCCTTAACACACGAAGAAGTCCCCCTGTGCCTCTTGGCACTATGATCGATCACCTCGGAAGCACCCCCATCAGGTCGCCTTTGTTCAGAGTGGTCTGCAGTCTCCTGCCATTTTACACCAGCTTGAGTATCACTCATCCCAGTCATTATCCTTGATCCATTACAGCTATGATCCCTTTCCCACCAGTCAGTTTCATATGCTACCCGATCATCCCCGCCATCATACTCTGAACAACGGAAGTTTGACTCAACCCACTCTACTTGCCCAGTTATCCCCTACAGTATGTCAGTCCTACCATCAGTGCTCTCACACTTCAGTTCTCCACCTCGTGCTCCTATCAAGGAAACATCATTGCCTTGCTAGTTGCAGGTCTCCCTTTGTTGACGACAACCCCTCTATTCCAGAGGATAGACCCAGAGGTCCCTACGCCTTGGACCCATCACCATCTGTGGTGAGTGTCTACAGACTATTTTGAGAGGAGTCATCATTGCCTCTCCGAGTGGTTGTTTCTCACATGCTCGACTTCAACACCTTGATCGCATCGTTGAGAATCGCGCAGGGTTTATATCCCTTCTGTTATTGGTCGAAGACCCCGGATTTCCCCTGAATCTAGCACATTGGTGAGTCACTTCGGAACGCCCAGTTATATGTTCCCGTGAATGTCCGAGTTGCGTTGGCGATTGTATTCGGAATCCATCCAGTTACATTCTTCCTTGAGTACCCAGTTCCATTCCAGTTTAGTGTACCCTTGAGGCAATGACTCCCCATCACTATGATCCAGCAGCTCATCAGTTCCTCTGGTATCCCACTCAGCAGCACTATAGTTATTCCAGTGCACCAATTCTTCAGCTCAGACATGGTCAAGCCAGCAGTATGTCCTAGATTTGTGTCCCCTCTAGACCCTTATGATGTACACAATGGTTCTCTATGTATCTTACAGGTCCCCCTTTTTCGGGCCTCACAGTTATTTATGTATCTTGATACGAGCATGGGTATGCCCGCCTTGTCCATATATTGAGATTCTTCCTCATTCATTATTTTGAGGCCATGTATATGTCAGGTCCCCATATTTTGGACCCCGTTGTTATTGTTGTTCTATATCTTGATACGAGCATGGGAATGCCCGCCTCGTCCATATGTTCAGATAATTCCTCATTCATTATTAAGGTCATGTACTTTCAGTTTTTGCAGTTTGTTCGGGACCGTTGTTCTGAGCTCTGGTTCGTTTCTTCTATTCTCCACACCCTAGGAAAACCATAAAAGACTTATGATGTCTATCGGCCATACGATGATCTCTTGCCCTCACACATCAGGGGGAAATCTGTTAACACCCAAAAAGTGCTCACTACCTCATCTACCCCATTACATGACTCATTTGTCTATATTTCCTACCATATTTGCCTCCAAAACCTTAAAATCCCATTAAAAAGCCTCCAAAAGGCCAAAAAACACCCTTTTTCCCGTGAACTAATCCAAAATTTCTCCAAAATAGCAAAAACCCTCTAAAAGGGGAATAAAAAATACAAAAAAGAGGAAAAAGAGGGAAAAAGGAAGCAAAAACCCTATACAGCTGAGCTAAACCAAATGGTGCCCAAAACCATGGGCCAGCACTCCACCACTAAAAACCTATAAATAGGTGATGGAGGCCCCTCATTTCATATCCACTATCAACCACACCCTTACTCTGCCAAAATCACTCCTGAACCCTAGCTTACCCTTGAGCTACTTTCACATTTGAGTGCCCCTTTGGCCCATTTCCACCCTTTGGAGAAAGATAAAGGAGCAAAGCTGGAAGCTTGGAAGCAACCCTCCTGGACTGCTGCAAGAGCTTCACCAACATCTACACCTGAGGTAATTTTTAATACAAAAAAGAGAGATCTTCACCATATTTTCATGTTTTGTTATTTATGCTCATGCTAGGTTAAATTTCATATTGTTTTAGTGCTTTTAATTTAATGTTTATTGAACTGCTACTAAGGAGGCCCTTCTCCTTAGTAGGTGCTCATTTGCACAAGCTGGGGTGAAAACCCTAGCTACACAAGGTACGCTACTTACTACCTCATGCAGAGCATGAGAGGTTGTTCGAGAAAATAAAAAACCGAGAGGATCTAGAAGGCCTAATTGATTGAGGTACATAGTATAGCCATGTGATTGTTTATTCATGCACGGTTAATGTTATTCATGTTAGATGGTTTATTTGATATCGATATCTTATATCATTTATTTGATGTCTTAGTTATGATTAAGTTATGATTTATAGCCATATGATTGTTTATTCATGCATTATTAACCCTAGAAGCACTAATATAACCCTACAAACATAATCTAGCCCTAGAAATGCTAGAAATCTAAACTAACCCTAGAAACACTAATCTAACCCTTAGAAACTAATCTAGAATCCTAGAAACATAATCTAGCCCTAGAAATCCTAGAAAGATAAACTAACCCTAGAAACACTAATCTAACCCTCAAAAACTAATCTAGAATCATAGAAACATAATCTAGCCCTAGAAATCCTAGAAAGCTAAGCCAACCCTAGAAACACTAATTTAACCCTTAGAAACTAATTTGGAATCCTAGAAACCTAATGTAGCCCTATTAACCTAATCTAGCACTAGAATCTGTGACCCATCACACGTACTCTCAATAGGGGGTATTTGGACTCCAAGTCGGATAGGATCACTATTTGAAGGGTTTGTTACCCAATCTATTAAGGGCCCAAGTCACATTGAGTCATTTCTAGTCTTATATAGCCTATATTCCGCTAATCAAATGCCAAAAAATCCAGCTAGGAGAACACTTGTTATCTTACACACTTTAATTAACCTCTAGGCAAAGCAACGGCCATTGCTCTGCAACCTGTGAAGGCTCCGCAGGAAAAAAAATAAGTGCTACTAATCAAAGGAGGGTAGTTGTCACTGGATTGGGAGTAGTCACTTCCTTTGGTCATGATCCAGGTACTTTATAAGGAAATCTTCTTTAGGGACAGAGTGGTATCGATGATATTGAGAGCTTTGATTGCTCTGATTTTGCAATTGTAATTTGCGTCAATGTGATTCATTTGCATCCTCTCATTTACACCTCTTTTGAATTTTTCTACTTGACTTGTAAATGTGGAATAGTCCACCAAGTCAAAGGGTTTTTTCTAATCATGATCTCACCAACAGCCACATACACAAAAACCATGCATCATGTACAAAATAAACATGCAAAAGCCTTCAGGTCAATGCTTAATCAATGATCTCCACCATGCATGATTCACTCAAACATGATTCTCCTTACGATACATGTAAGAGCTAGCAAAAACATTCAACATTGCCTTCACACAACCTCTATGACCTCTATTCCTTATATAGCTCAGTCTCCATGCTTTATGCACTACGGTCATAATAATCATAGCAATTGTCTAATAATTCATAGACACATATGATCAATCATGAATACGCAATCCATCATGATGTTGCATAAGTAAAAAAAAAATGACACAAAGACTTCCTTGGGACAAAATATTGTTGATTCATATCTTCAACCCCCCCATCTATTATAGTTATTCTTCACAGCTACAAAATCCCAACAATGCATAATGGACGTACAAGATGAGGGCGGGGTCACCAGGTCGAAGGAGAGGGGAAACCCTAGCACTATCCCGGCTTGCTGAATCCAATGGAGTTGATGGTTCATCGATCCAAGCCACGGTCTCCATTCTATGGCTCGTCTCATCTCGCATACAAAAGGCCTTCAGGGACACCTACTGGATACCTGTCGGGGGCGTAGAACTCCAACCATGCAACAAAACCGAGTTTTGGGGAGTCATGCACATGTGTCTAGGCAGGTTCTGACTGGGAATGCTAGCCACAAATTCCCAGTCGATGATTTTCCAGAGTTGACCCCAATGTGAAAAAATTGCACACTCCCTCACTGAGCAAAACCCTAGTTTCGAAGATGGACGTACAAGGTGAGGGCGGGGCCACCGGGCCGAAGGGGAGGGGCACCCCTAGAACTATCCAGGTGTGCTGAATCCAACGGATTCGATGGTTCATCAATCGGAGTTGATGGTTCATCAATCCGAGCCACAGTCTCCATTCTATGGCTCGTCCCGTCTCGCATCCAAAAGGCCTTCAGGGACACCTGATGGTTAATTTCCAGGGGCATAGAACTCCAACCATGCAACAAAACTACATTCTGGGGAGTCCTGCAGGTGTGTCTAGGTAGGTTCCAGCCAGGAATGCTAGCCACAAGTGCCCAGTTGGTGATTTTCCACAGTTGACCCCCGTGTGCAAATATTGCACACTACCTCACTGAGCAAAACCCTAGTTTCCAAGATGGACGTACAAGATGATGGTGGGGCCACCGGGCCGAAGGGGAGGGGCACCCCTATCACTATCCCGATGTGCTGAATCCAACGGAGTTGATGGTTCATCGATCTGAGCCACGGTCTCCATTCTATGGCTCGTCCCATATCGCATCCAAAAGGCCTTCACGGACACCTGCTAGATACCTGCCGGGGGCATTGAACTCCAACCATGCAACAAAACCAGATTATGAGGAGTCCTGCAAGTGTGTCTAGGCAGGTTCCGGTCGGGAACGCTAGCCACAAGTGCCCGGTGGGTGATTTTCCAGAGTTGACCCCCATGTGCAAAAATTGCACACTCCCTCACTGAGCAAAACCCTAGTTTCCAAGATAGACGTACAAGATGAGGGTGGGGCCACCGGGCCAAAGGGAAGGGTCACCCCTAGCACTATCCCAGCATGTTGAATCCAACGGAGTCAACGGTTCATCAATCCGAGCCATGGTCTCCATTTTATGGCTCGTCCCGTCTCGCATCCAAAAGGCCTTCAGGGACACCTACTCGATACGTGTCGAGGGCGTAGAACTCCAACCATGCAAAAAAACTGGGTTCTGGGGAGTCCTGCAGGTGTGTCTAGGCAATTTTCGGCTAGGAACGCTAGCCACAAGTGCCCGTTGGGTGATTTTCTAGAGTTGACCCCCATGTGCAAAAATTGCACAATCCCTCACTGAGCAAAACCCTAGTTTCCAAGATGGACGTACAAGATGAGGGCGGGGCCACCAGACCAGAGGGGAGGGGCACCCCTAGCACTACCAGGTGTGCTAAATCCAATGGAGTCGACAGTTCATCGATTCGAGCCATGGTCTCCATTCTATGGCTCGTCCCGTCTCGTATCAAAAAGGCCTTCAGGGACACCTGTTGGATACCTCCCGGGGCGTAAAACTCCAACCGTGCAACAAAACCGGGTTCCGGGGAGTCCTGCAGGTGTGTCTAGACAGCTTCCGACCAGGAACGCCAGCCACAAGTTCCCAATGGGTGATTTTCTAGAGTTGACCCCCCGTGTGCAAAAATTGCACACTCCCTCACTGAGCAAAACCCTAGCTTTGAAGATGGCCTGTTGGCATTGCTTCTGGGTCTTCGGGAGACGTTGTGGGGGTCCCCTAGCTGAAACCCGCCGTCTCAGACCCACCGGAATCGACGGATTCGTGAACCGAGCCGCGGTTCGGGTGCTACGGGCATTCTAATCGGGCAATCCGGGGTTGTTCAGGGACACTTGGAAGATTTGACACAGGGCCACGGAAGCCAAACCAGCGAGAGGACTTGGATTACATCACCTCCCATAGGTCCACGTATCCATTGCGAACATGTCCATAGTGGCCACGCACGCCTGGGGGCCTCCAGTCGAGAAATGGCCCCCTTTAGCGAATTTGGCATGGCCTTCACTAAGCAAAACCCTAGCTCTGGAGATGGCCCATTGGCACTGCTTCTGGGTCTTCAAGGGATGCTATGGGGGAGGCCCTAGTGGAAACCCGCCGTCCAAGACCCACAGGAATCGACGGATTCACGAACCGAGCCACGGTTCGGGTGCTACAGGCATTCTAGTCAGGCACCCCGAGGTCGTTTAGGGACACTTGGAGGATTTGACCTGGAGCCACAGAACCCAAACCGATGAGAGGACTTGGATTACATCACCTTCCACAGGTCCACCTGGCCATTGCAAACCTGTGCACAGTGGCCACGCATGCCGAGGGGCCTCCGGTCGAGAAATGGCCCGCTTTAGCGAATTTGGCATGGCCTTCACACTAGGGTCAACTCTGGAAAATATTCCACCGGGCACTTAGGGCTAGCGTTCCTAGCCAAAACCTGCCTGGACACACCTACAGGACTCCGCGGAACCCAGTTTTGTTACACGGTTGGAGTTCTATGCCCCCAGCAGGTGTCCCTGAAGGCCTTTTGGATGCGAGATGGGATGAGCCATAGAATAAAGACCATGGCTCGGATCGAGGAACCATCGAATCCATTGGATTCAGAACATCAGGATAGTGGTAGGGGTGCCCCTCCCCTCCGGCCCGGTGGTCCCGCCCTCATATTGTATGTCCATCTCTGGAGCTAGGGTTTTGCTTAGTGAGGGAGTGTGCAATTTTTGCACATGGGGGTAAACTCTAGAAAATCACCCACCGGGAACTTGTGGCTAGCGTTCCCAGCTGGAACCTACCTAGACACACTTGCAGGACTCCCCGGAACCCGGTTTTGTCGCACAGTTGGAGTTCTACGCCCCCGGCAGGTATCCAGCAGGTGTCCTTGAAGGCCTTTTGGATGCGAGATGGGACGAGCCATAGAATGGAGACCGTGGCTCGGATTGACGAACCATCAACTCCATTGGATTCAGCATGCCGGTATAGTGCTAGGGGTGCCCCTCCCCTCCAGCCCGGTGGCCCCGCCCTCATCTTGTACGTCCATATTGGAAACTAGGGTTTTGCTCACTGAGGGAGTGTGCAATTTTTGGACACGGGGGTCAACTCTAGAAAATCACCCACCAAGCACTTGTGGCTAGCGTTCTCGGCTGGAACTTGCCTAGACACACCTACAGGACTCCCTGGAACCCGATTTTGTTGCACAATTGGAGTTCTACGCCCCCGGCAGGTATCCAGCAAGTGTCCCTGAAGGCCTTTTGGATGCGAGACAGGACGAGCCATAGAATGGAGACCATGGCTCGGATTGATGAACCGTCGACTCCGTTGGATTCAGCACGCTGGGATAGTGCTAGGGGTGCCCCTCCCCTCCGGCTTGGTGGCCCCATCCTCATCTTGTACGTCCATCTTGGAAACTAGGGTTTTGCTCAGTGAGGGAGTGTGCAATTTTTGCACATGGGGGTCAACTCTGGAAAATCACCCACCGGGCACGTATGATGATGATGATGGTGATGATGATGAAGAGGTTGACGGTGATGGCGATGGCGATGGTGATGGTCATGAAGATGATGATGATGGAGGATTTGATGAGGAACCTGGAGTTAGAGTTAGATTTGGAGTTAGAGTTAGGGCTAGAGGTAGAGTCAATGATGATGATGGAGATGGTGGTGATGATGAAGACGTTGATGGTGACAGTGATGGTGATGGTGAGGATGGAGAAGGTTGAGGTAAGTTTTGATTTTGTAATTTGGTAAAATTATTGTTGAGTACTAACTTAACAGGTCTTATCTAGCGACTCCACTAAAGAAAAACAAAAAATAAGTACATTTCCAAACAAATCCCTAATCTATTGATCACATTGCCAGGTGTGGGGGTGAGCACATCCATCATTCAAGAAGAAAAGCTCATTCTGGCGACTCCACACATTGCTGGCATCAATAATAAAGTAATAGGGAGTTTCTTAAGAATAAATTGTATCTTGGTTGGCTTGATCCATTGGATTTCTCAGGTATCCCAAGATATTCAAATCAATTTGATAACAATGATTAGAAGGAATCCATCCCAAACTTTTGTGAATATGAGAGTACAGTTGCAATGCATATTATGTTATTCAAGGTATTTCTTATAGTATTGGATGTGGTGCATGAGGATATTAAAATGAAGTTGTTCATAATGTCTCTTGATTTGCAAAATAATGAAGTTGTGATGGGTTGGTATGATGCAATTCCTGATAAAGGGATACCTTCACTTGTACATTTAGTCAAGACGTTTGGCTAGGATCGAGATCCTAATATTGATGAGAAACTTATTGAATCTATGATTCCCCCTCCTCGAGAAAAGCATGTCCAAGAGGAAACCCTTGAAGGTGAAGATAGTGACAAAGATCAAGCCCTAGAAAACTCTCATGAAGAAGACATTATTGAAGAGTCTTATGTTCAAGATTTTATTGAGGAAGTTAAAGACAATGAAATCTCAAGTCTTATTATCCAAGAAGGAAGTACTCTTGGAAATAAAGATGAAGGATTAGAGAAATTTTTTGAAGAAGAAACATATGAATATCAACAAACCCTAATTGGAGAAAGTGGTAGGATTTCAGTGTGTGACGAAGAAAATGATGATTATTGGAGCTTTCTTGACCCTCTCATTTATGATTATTCGAGGGCCAGGAGTCTTTTTCTTGAGCATTTGGGGCACTTAGGTTCCAAGGTAGATTCCCATGATTTTTTCCCACCATGCAAAAGTGAAGAGGGTGTTAGTTTGGATAAGACAGAAATTGTCTTTTATGCATATTGATAACACAATGAAGAATCTCCTTGTTATCACTCCAGGAAACTACCTAGGGTTATAAGCTAGGTATGCCTGGTAACTTAAGAATTCAATACCCTTTTCAGTAAATGGATCGATGGGATACCACAATAGCTCAATGGAAAAGTTGCTTATCAAATAGTTAAATGAACCAGTGCTCTTAGAAACTGTAAATCAGATGATAAAATATAGAAATGAAATGTAGAATATTGCTAAGACAACCAAGTATATTAATCATGCAGGGTTTATGCAACCAAATACATGCATAACATCGGGTCACACACAGCAGTAGGAAGTTCCTCAATTCAAATCATGAGCACAGGCTAAGCTAATTTGAATAGAGTGCAGAATAATGATGGATGAAAATATCTGATAACAATAACAAGAGAAAACTGTGATTTTTTATTATAATAAGCATCCAAAACATATGGCTAAGTCTCTCCAAGCTCGAACCTCCTCCTAATAGTCTTGGTTCTGTGGCTTTATAGCCTTTACTCTGCTAGTTCAGCAAACAAAACTGAGATCTGGGCGAAATTAGAGAAAATTGGCAAAAACAGGCTTTCGGCAGTTAACTCTTCTGCTGATTTCGTGCCTTAGCCGTCGGAAGTCAGACCTTTCGGCAGCTAATGAGCTCTGTGGGGCTCGCCTAAGCTGCCGAAAGCTGTAACCGTTTCAAAAATTTAAACCCAAAACGTTGCTTTCTGCTGATTTCGTGCCTTAGCCGCCGGAAGTCAGACCTTTCAGTAATTTGTTATCACTCCAGGAAACTACCTAGGGTTATAAGCTAGGTATGCCTGGTAACTTAAGAAAATATGTTTTTTTGTGTCTTTTGAAAAAAGGTGGATCAATGGGATGACTAAATCAGAGTACAGTATTCAGACATTCAGCATGTAAACAGATGAAACAGTGCCCTCAAGAATCGATTGATCAGCATATAACATCAAAGGTGGATGAAGAAAACATGTAACCAAACCAGTACAAAGTAGGGCTCGAGAGACATTCAAGGAACTGGAATCAAGCTGTGAGCTAAACAATGTAAAGAGAACATTCACATTCAAAGCTAGACAACACTGATACAGTGAAAGAGAAAATGGAAACTGATATCGAAGCTGAAGGAAACCTGTGATCTATATTAGCATAGGAAAACCGAATACAGTAGCCAATTATTCCATCCAAAATCGAACCCTTCACAATGACTTGGTTCTCAGGCTTTATAGCCTTTACACAATAGTTCACAGATCCTAAAAACGTGGATCTGGTTCAGTTAACTAAAACATCAACATGGAATAGTAAATGCAAAAGATAGGAACTGATTCCTTGAATCAAGGCACTTGCTGATGTGTCAATCCGCTTCAAAGCTCGGTGGTTGATGAAGTGTAGCAGCCTCCCAAGGCTCGGTGAACTTAGCTGGGCGCACAGCAACTTGAGATGGATGATGTGGCAGTCGATTTCTAGAATGGTCCCTCCAAACAAGGTGAAACTTAGCCAAGGTGCCCTACTGACTTAAATCTCGCTCAAAATCCTCAAGATATTGATAAAATAATTTATAATCCATTCATTCTGATCGGCTTTCTGCTAGTTCAGCGAACAAAACTGAGATCTGGGCGAAATTAGAGAAAATTGGCAAAAACAGGCTTTCGGCAGTTAACTCTTCTGTTGATTTCGTGTCTTAGCCGCCGAAAGTCAACCTTTTCGGCAGCTAATGAGCTCTTGGAGGCTCGTCTAAGCTGCCGAAAGCTGTAACTGTTTCAAAAATTAAAACCCAAAACGCTGCTTTCTGCTGATTTCGTGCCTTAGCCGCCGGAAGTCAGACCTTTCGGCAGCTAATGAGCTCTGTGGGGCTCGCCTAAGCTGCCGAAACCTGTAGGATTCCTGAAAAAAATGCCTTTGGAAAAAATCGATTTTCTCAACCGTCCGATGTCCGTTTTGCATGTTCGAATAGTCGATTTTGATCTACAGATCATAAGCTATCCATTGGTGCTTCCAGATCTGAATTTGGAGTTCGGGAAGGACGTCAAAATCGCTCCGCAAGATCACGCGATTTCAGCAGAAAATTCCTCTTGAGTTATGGTTCAACAATGAAAATACCTCACAGGGCAGCCAAGTCACAAATCATAGCTGAGCATTCGGGATTTATTTAATAACAGAGCATGTTGCAATAGACAGATGACATAATGACTGGAGATTTAGCCTGAGATTGTAGGGATGAAGCGTTCTAGTTCAAACTAACTTTGTGGCTAAAATTTAGGAATGGAATCGAAACCACTTTCACAGACTCAGTTAACTGCCGAAAAGATGGGATTTTTTTGATATTGAAGGCCAAGACTCACAAAAATAAAAAATTTTACCCATTCTATCAAACAAAATGACGGTGGTCAATTTGGGAGATAACACTCCTAAGAAGCCATCCTCTATTAAAAATATTCATGAATACACGATGGATGCATCTCTTTGGTTTTTTTAGGATGATAGGTATGGAGATATTTTTGATAGGGAAGATGATCACCCTGGATGTGATAATGTACATTGTCTTGATGAGCATGATATGGCCGTGGATTCTTGGAAATTTTTGGCAAAGCCTACTTATGGTTCTTCCAATGAGGAAAGTGAAAATTTTAAAGACCTTAGAAGACCAATGTCAGATGATATTTCTCAAGATGCAGTCTAGTCGTGCTTGTTGACCATTGATAACAATAAAGGACTACATATGGGGATATTTATGGATGATGTTGAGCAGCTGAGTTCACATTCTCGGACAATTGATTTCTTCCAGCATTCTTGGCTATGCTTCTCAGGTACTAATATGGGTTTTGGAAAACAAGAAGCTGCTGGTACATTTTGGACAATGAACTTCAATGAGGTCAAATCCTAATAAGGTATGGGTGCAAGTATCGTATCAACTTCCCCATATGGTCATGCTTCTCATTTTTCTTTTTGTTTTAAATTTGATGGTACTAATAATATGGTTAAGTATGAGTCTCTTTTACATGGATTTGAGTTAGCTAAAGATTGTGATATTAAATTTTTAAAGTTTATCGGAGACTCTGACATTATTGTGATACAATTAAAAGAAAATTTTTCTTGCAAAAATGAAAATTTGAGAAGGTACAAGGATGCATTCCACCTAGCCATGGAAGATTTCATTCCTATATCTTTAAAGGTGGCCTCCAGAGTTGAGAACCAACACGAAAATGCATTAGCAATTTTTGCTTCGAAATTGTCTCCATGTGAAGGGCTTGAAAAAGGAGGGAGGATGGAAATAGTGTTCATAACATTTGTGCTGGATAATATAGGACATTGACAGGTGTTTAATGATGATGAGTAGATGCACAGGTTTATGAAAAACACGTTAGAATTTTTTCAACCTCATTATGTAGACCTTCTTTCTAGTTTTGAAAGACATTTGGGGAAACAAATAGATTTTGGAGAGCATGTATATGATCAAGGAAGTTTGTACTTGAGCCTAGTCCAAGCATGAATAGAAAGTTCTTGTGAGAAAAGTAGTTGTTCATCACAAGAGTTTGAAGGCTTCCGCCTCCATGATATCTTTTATCATTATAGCTACATTCCAATGAAGGTAATGAATTCTACTTAGTTCATCATTGATGTGGTTTTGCCTTTGATTATTTCCAAAGACAAAGGGAGAAGCCCTAATATGAATAATATGCTAAGGTGGCTTCATTGGTGGTATTATTTCACTTGACCTATCTTTCTCATCATGGTTAAAGTAGATAGGTAGGTTGCATAATCTATTGCATAAGCATTTGATTTTGTCATTTCCTTTTACCGATGCATTGCAAATTTTATTTACTACTTTTCATTTTGATTTGGATAAGGCAGGATGAAAGTGTCTACCTTTGATGCGTTTGATCAAGATGATGGTGATGATGATGAAGAGGTTGACGGTGATGGTGATGGCAATGGCTAGGGTTATAGAAGGAAATTGGATTAGGGTTAGAGTTAGAGTCAATGATGATGATGGAGATGGTGGTGATGATGAAGACATTGATGGTGATGGTGATGGTGATGGTGAGGATGGAGAAGATGGCTTGGTGCTAGGGTTTGGGTGAGGGTTAGCGATAGGGTTTGGGTGAGGTTGATGGTGATGGTGATGGTGATGGTGATGATGATGGTGATGGTGGTGAGGTTGATGGTGATGGTGATGGTGATGATGGAGATGGTGATGGTTCCGTCTCGCATCCAAAAGATGGAGATGGTGATGATGACGAATATGGTGATGATAATGAAGATGGCGATGGTGGTGATGATGGTGATGGTGGTGAGGTTGATGGTGATGGTGATGATGAAGATGGTGATGGTTCTGTCTCGCATCCAAAAGATGGAGATGGTGATGATGACGAGCATGGTGATGATGATGATGATGGTGATGTTGGTGAGGTTGATGGTGATGGTGGTGAGGTTGATGGTGATGGTGATGGTGATGATGAATATGGTGATGGTTCTGTCTCGCATCCAAAAGATGGAGATGGTGATGGTGATGAAGATGGTGATGATGATGAAGATGGTGACGTTGATGATGATGGTGATGGTGGTGAGGTTGATGGTGATGGTGGTGAGGTTGATGGTGATGGTGATGGTGATGATGAAGATGGTGATGGTTCTGTCTCGCATCCAAAAGATGGAGATAGTGATGATGATGAAGATGGTGACGATGATGAAGATGGTGAAGTTGATGATGATGGTGATGGTGGTGAAGTTGATGGTCATGGTGATGGTGATGATGATGAAGATGGTGATGATGATGAAGGCATTGATGATGATGGCGATGGTGATGAAGATGATGATGAATATGATGAAGGCGTTGGGGAATTTATTTATATCCAATGTATTTGACTCTAAGAACCTCTCATGTATGATTATAAAAAAATCAAGATTCCCTCAACCCCCAAACATGCCCTTTCAAAGAATTTTTTATCTTTGAGTGTGGTATGGGTGCCAACATGAGGTTTTGTCTACTAAGGATGGATCTTGGCATCTTGACCATGGTTGGGGTGATGACAATGAGGTTCCTATGACTCCAATGAAGCTTCCATGGATCATGGGGTAAAATGATCTCTCAAGTATTATTGCATGTGAACTTGCACGTACCAAGCTACAACAAATATTTCACAGGAGTGGATTTGTCTATGTGAATAGATAAGTGAAAAGATTTTAGCAACAAGACCTATCAATTTTAACTTGGAAGTATAAGAAATGTTCAAAGTGGGATTGAGAGGCTTGGTGGTGATTGTACTAGTGGGCATGGTATTGGTGAGAATGATGACATGATAGTGGAATTAAACATTAATATGGTGACCCTGGAGCTTGGATCCTAGCCTAGAAACACGAGAGCGTAGCCTAAAAACCCTAGTTGGTAGCATAAACCCTAATTTGTATTCTAATCACAATGAAACCCTGTTATGTATCCTAATATCTAGCCCTAAATTATAATACATGTAAAGATTAAATCATTTTCATTGTACATATATATTCATCTACATACATTTGAATCCAAACCACTATACACATATATGCATACATAAAATTAGATCGCTATCACATAATGATAAATTAAGGAAGTCCTAATTGTAAATGGTAGTGGATGTGATGGTCATCAAATCATAGGTGGCTATATCTGTGAGTGAGAATTAATGAGCTAGCTATACATCGTGCTCAAGGTTGTCCTATTTGTATGGTGACAATTGATTAAGAAATGATTCCATAACTTGGTTATTAATTTGTTGCATGATCTTAAGTGGACAAAATGGTCAAAATAAATACTAGTGATAACATTTCATTATGTAGAGTATGGCCTTTTTGGATCTCATTATGTAGAGCTATTAAAAATCATGTTGGATCTCATTTTAACCTTTTGACGACAATGGACATTTTCTATTTTTAAGTGTTCTTTTCCTAGTACTCAAGTTCCCAATATATATCTTATGTGCCATGAGGTGTGATTTGTCCATCCATTTATTCCGTTTGTTTTTAGATTAATTCTAACACATGATTTTGTTTGAGTTAGCCTATGTTTACAATGTTCTCTTAACATAGATACCATTAGAAGCTTTTACATGTGAAAAGATAAACCAAGCTGAACTACGATATCCAACTTCTCTTCTAAGATCTAGGTAAAACCAAAATTTAGACAACATCACATCCTAATACACACAACATGAGACAACGAGATTAGACAATGAGATACATAAATCACATAACTGAAAGTCCATGTACATTGAGGCTGCAAAACTCATCCAAACATATACAATTTCTTGAAAATAGTGGAACATGGTTCCCAATGTATGTACAATGGCAACTCGTGCCCTAAACAAAATGTGACAACTCATGCCGTAGATCCAAAATACATGGCAACTCATGCCGTAGATACAAAGTACATCAAAACTGGTGCAAAAAAGTGCCACATCATGGCTAATGTACATAACACATGGTGTGTCAAGCATTGTGATCACCCCCGTCACTCCTAGGCGCATCTCCAAAGTCGATCTTCCTACTCTTCCAACTACCGGTACCTCGGGTCTTGCTCTGTCTAGGAGTAGACCGTTTCTCCGGTCTCTAGAACAAATGATATAAGATACCATCATTTTCAAGCATTTGCAACATTTACCACATTTATAAAACAAATGTAGAATTCGAATCTTAAATAAATCACCTTTGATGTGACTGAGAAATGTTGGACAATTGTCCTGGATCTGCGGAGCCTCTCCGCAATTCCATCCTACAACATTTACAATAATCATTTCATTGAAAAGTAATAATTGCTTAAATTAAATAGTGTTAATGCATCAAAATATTTTCATAAATTAGTTTGATTATCACCGTGTACACCTCCGACGATGGAGATGGCTGGGCTTCTGGGCTAGTAGGTGGTACAGATGGCCGGACAACCACCTCCGATGCAGTGATGGGGGGGGGGGGCGTATATTTAGTGGCAGCCACTACAGGTGCAACCACTAGAGATACAGATGAGGATACTGGAAGGGTAGATGCCACAATAGTGGCGGGAAGTGGGGATGATATGCTGGGAGAAGACACGATGGTATGGGGTGGAGGAGGACCATGTGGACTATGAACCCCTACCGACTGTAGGATAGAGGGTATCGAATGGAAAGGGATATGGACGGTGTTGAGGGATGGTGCATGGGAGGGCAGTCGTGCATGGAGGGAGGAGGATGGACAAATGGGAGGTTGTGGACGAAGAGGGGAAGGTGGAAGGAAGGGGGGGCATGGACGAATGGGGGAGGATGGATAGACATGGGGGCATGGATAAATTGGGGGGGATGTATGGACGTAGTGGGGTGGGCGAGTGGGGGAGGATGGATGGAGGGGGGAGTATGGCCGGAGAGGGGGGGCTGGATGGAAGGGAGGGGGTGGAGGTAGGGAGGGGTCTACATGAAAGCGAGGGAGGGGACTCATGGGAGAGGGTGAATACACAGGACTAAAATGCAGAGACACAGCTGCTGGTGGAACCTACATATACATTTGTAATATCACAATTTAGTAAACAAACAATAAATTAAACCATAGTAAGTCGTAACAAATCAAATTAAAAGCATGCATATAACTACACATTGTACTTGTGTATATGGTGATGTGCCAATCCTTGGCAGGGGTGGTTGATCACCGTAGTCACGAAACACTTATGGACAACAAAATGCATGGATGTTATGAACATGTTAAACAAGTCATTATCTAGGAAATCAAGATATTCAAAAACATTGTACGAACTATCAACGTGTATGCCATAAATATAAATACTCGAGTAATATAAATGACATAAGTAGTAACAAAATTGTGTCAGGTACTGAAAATACCTCCGTGTGGGGTGTCGCAATTTCAGTTGCAGCTGCCATTGTTGCATCTAAGTTGGGTGATTCTACGTTCTCCCATCTCAGTGTATCAGCTATGAATAACTATACATTGAAATAATAGTTTAAGTCAAACAAAAATACTTTCAAAATACTTTACAAGTTATAAAGTGATGATTGAAAACACATTAAAAAAAATGCTGACCTGATCCATATAACAACCCTCGATTGGGCCAGGGCAAGTGTGCCCGCAATGGGGACAAAGATGTGGCATTGTCCCCATCGAACTGGAATGCCCAAAATGGCTACCATCGGTCATGGGTCTATCCTCGCCCTGTCGTGAAGGCCCTGCACCTGGATCTCTATCAAGGTCACCTGACCTCTCCACTATAGTTGCTGCTACAAAGGAGGTGTGTCTTAGGAGACCACGTGCAACATTCCTCATTGCATCCTCGATCTGATCAAGCTTATGGGGCAATTGACGTGGCTAGGGAGAGGGGTTGGGGTCGCGCCTCGCAGCTGGTGGCCCTCTCAGTGGGTTCCTCCTAGCAGCACGTTGATCTTGGGCAGATCCACACCCAACACCCTGGAAATCGATTATGTCAAAATAGTTGACATGTAAACCGAGGCAAAACTCAGCCCACAGTTGGCGAAGGAAGTACTGTGGAACCTCCCTATTATTGCAGGGAGGTTTATCGTACACCATGAACCACCTCTGCATCCAATTGTCCCTCCATGGTTGGTAATGACACCAATCCATGCAGACACGTGGCTTTGTAATGTCTAGTGGTTGGCCTGTTTTCGGATTGGTGAACATACTATATAATTGGGCTTTTGTAATGTTCAAATCTTTTATTGCTTCCTTGGAGATGTCGGTGGAGTAGTACTCCCACATCCTAGATCTAAATTGAGTCATGTCGGTTAATTGCTGGTGTGCATGTATGAGGGTGTCGATTGAGTTCTCAATTGACATGGCAAGAGACAATTGACATGGCAAGAGACAATCGAGATGGTTCACTCGAGTTTCTAAATTCGCGAGTGTGCACTCACATTTCATTTACATAGTGGTTAAGGTCATCTTGTTCAAAATTAGGTTGTGGGTTTTGGTTTTGTTCGGCATTTGGATTGTGTTCACGGTTTTCTTCGGCATTGGGTCCAAGGTTTGGGTTTTCTTGTGTTCCACCAGACTCGGGGTTAACATCTTGTTCACTCATTGTCTCAGTTTACAATCTGCAATAGAAAATTGGTTCATTGTTTTCAAAATTTGAGAATTATTTACAATTAAATAAACAAAAAAATCAAAAAATTGATACAAAGAATGAATAAAATGAAAACCAAACTTGAGATTTACCTATCAATCGCCCTGTTGATGAGTTAGTGGGTGTTGTGGGGTGGTTTTGAAGTTGATTTGGGCAAGTTTGGTGGTTGGATCGACACGTACGCGGAGGTGCAAGTCACGCTCGGCCGGCCCAAATTGAACAACGCGGAAATTGGGCAATATTTTTTGTTTTTTAACAGAGGCACATGCCCGCCACTGTTGCACACACGTGCTAGGAATGGGTACGCGCCTCGGTTCAGTACCGAACCTAGCGGCGCATGCGCGCTTCCTTAGGTGCATACGCATCATTTTTTTTTTCTGCTAGCGCTCCCCCATTGCAACAAAAATGGGGACCATCTTCGTGCGCCCGCCCTTATCTATATATATATATATATATATATATATATATATATATATATATATATATATATATATATATATATATATATATATATATAAGAATGTTATTCCATCCATATCATATTTTTGAGAATTAAAGCAAATCTCATTAATTAATAATATCAAAGACATTTGGTTTAGTTTTATCGTTTTAAGTCATCATTGCTAATTGAACATTTTCTATTTTCAAATAATGAAATAATATTCCTAAGTCACTTTAGGAAAAGAATATTATGTATCTATTTTTTAATAGTTTATTAATTGCAATTCTTTTTATAAGTGAGTATCTAAATAGCAAAGACATTTGGTTTAGTTGTATTGTTTTAAGTCATTATTGTTAATTGAACATCTGCTATTTTCAAATAATGAAATAAATTTTTTAAGTCACTTTAGAAAAAAAACTATTATGTATATATTTTGTTAACATTTTATTTATTGCAATTATTTTTATAAGTGATTATTTAAATATCAAAGACATTTGGTTTAGTTGTATTATTTTAAGTCATTATTGATAATTGAATCTTTGCTATTTTAAAATAATAAAATAACATTTTCAATTAGCTTTCTAGAAAAATAAATATAATGTATATATTTCCTTTTAACAATTTATTAATTCTAATTCTTTTTATAAATAAAACCTTCTTAAAATAAATAAATTGGTTTAATTATCTATATATTCCCTTATGTCATTCTGAATCATAATTGATATTATTAATTAAAGTAATTTTTTTATAATTAATATTATTAATTATACCTACTTTTTATAATTGATATTATTGATTATAGTTATTTTTAAAAATGATTATAAATTTTAAATATAATATCATACTCCAAATTAATTAAGAATTCATTGAAAGTACAAAACATGCTTTTAATTGACCTTAATTAATAGATATTAAATATTAAAGAAATGGTAGTTGATCCATGTCCAAGTTGGGTTGATTTTCTCTAGTTTTCATCATCTTCTCGTTTTTCAACAAATAAAACAATCTTATTTATTTATTTGACATGAAATGTGGCATCATATTTATATGTAATTGCATTCAATTTGTTTCAAACAAAATAGGACATACCTTCAATAAAAGGTGAGTAGGCCACCGTTCTACCGTTCTTTGCATTAAGTTTTGTAAGCCATGCTTTCACATTTATTTAAGCCAAACCAAGGATGGAGTTTGTGTAAACCATGATTTTACATTTATTCAAGTCAAAAATTACTTTATGAATAAGAATGGGCAATTATTACTTAACGGAGTGAAACTATTAATAAGATTTAATGATCAATTATAAAACAAAGAAAATTTAACGAAACAGTATTGTTAATAGCCAATTAATCGTTCAATTGATTATAACATTAGGAAATCCAGCAAAGTACATTTGGGCAGATTAAAAATGGTACTAAATAATCGAAAAAAACTCGTGTTTTATTAAATAAAAAACTTCATTTCATATAAATTTGACAATCCAAAATAAAAAGTGAGCTCCCATCAAAAGAAAATGAGCATCACAAACCCTAAATCACGAAACCAAACCAGGAACCCTAAATCTGATGCGATTGGCCATAGGCTTCATCTTCCTCTTCCATCGGAGCAGCTTCATCATGCAACACCAGTGGCTTCAGCTGGTTGTGGCACTGGGCCATCTTCAAAAATGTACGCAAATATAAATTGTGCACTTGGCCATCTTCAAAAATGTCAGCAAATATAAATTGTGCTATATCATGTAGCGCATGGTCATATTCAGCTGCTTCTTCCATGTTATCTTCCGGAATGTCGGCAAATAGAACTTGTGCTATATCCCGGAGCGGCCAAGGGTCATATTCAGCAAAGTTAATAGGCAATGGAAGTGCTTATTCCATGATGTCTTGGTTTCAGCCAGTGAACCAAGACATCATGGAAGAAGCACTTCCATTGCCTATTAACTTTGCTGAATATGACCCTTGGCCGGCTACAGGATATAGCACAGGTTCTATTTGCCGAGTTTCCGGAAGATAACATGGAAGAAGCAGCTGAATATGACCATGCGCTACAGGATATAGCACAATTTATATTTGCCGACATTTTTGAAGATGGCCCAGTGCCACAAGCAGCTGAAGCCACTTGTGTTGCAGGATGAAGCTGCTCCGATGGAAGAGGAAGATGAAGCCTATGGCCAATCGCATCAGATTTAGGGTTCCTGGTTTGGTTTCGTGATTTAGGGTTCGTGATGCTCATTTTCTTTTGATGGGAGCTCACTTTTTATTTTGGATTGTCAAATTTCTATGAAATGAAGTTTTTTATTTAATAAAACACGAGTTTATTCGATTATTTAGTATCGTTTTTAATCGTGCCCAAATGTACTTTGCTGGATTTCCTAATGTTATAATCAATTGAATGATTAATTGGCTATTAACAATAATGTTTCGTTAAATTTTCTTTGTTTTATAATTGATAATTAAATCTTATTAATAGTGTTTCACTACGTTAAGTAATAATTGCGCATTCTTATTCATAAAGTAATTTTTGACTTGAATAAATGTAAAATCATGGTTTACACAAACTCCATCCTTGGTTTGGCTTAAAGAAATGTGAATGCATGGCTTACAAAACTTAATGCAAAGCACGGTAGAAATGTGGCCTACTCACCTTTTATTGAAGGTATATCTAATTAAACCCATAAGATTAAACCAATAAGGTATTGAAAAGCAAGCGCTTCCATGCTTACCAATTCCCTCATAATGGCGGTCTAACACACCAGAAGCTGCCAGCGGCAGTCATTCACAAATTAAATGCAATTACTGCATCTGTCACCTCAACGGGTGACAACGGTCAAACTTCCAACACGAATGTCTACAAATTATAAACTAACTGTGAACAAATTGTTTTCAAGGTTTTGAGAATTCAAGATAAAATTTCTATGGCGAGTGTATTGAACCTAGGATACTGCCACCCTTCAAAAGATGCCTAAAGATAATTTTTTGCACTTATCTTTTGCTAAGCTGATACGAAACCCCATTTCCGTGCATCTTATCTCATCACTCACAAAATCTGGAGTTGTTCTGCAATGTAAATTTCAGACAGCAACTGAGGAGCATTACAATAACAACAACATAGTTACAAAAGCTATATGGTAAAAAAGAACTTTTGATATCAACCTATTAAAATACATATAACTATAATGTTCAAATAAATCGAATGAAATGAATAGCTTGGATGCAAGACTGGAAAACACCAAAATTTTGTACTTAACAATGAACAATAATTTTGGTACTTAAGTGAACAATGAACAATACATAGGGGATAGTAGCAACAAAGAAAACATAAATTTCAAACGAAGATCCATAGATAAAACAATCTACCTGAATAAACCAATCACCTCAACCAATATACTAAAAACTTCAGAATCTCCACCTAAACTAAGCTGAGCTTCAAGCAGCCACCACAACCATACTTTAGCTTCAGCTTGAGTCTGTTTTTTATTATACTAAAATCTATCAGTCCGACCTGCTCTACTCATTATCCTTCCAAACACAATCACTCAACTCATAAATGATGAATTCAACTGCAAGCATAAACCCATATAACACTAGAAACAGAGAGTCAATCTATCCAGCTGCTCTACTCCTTGTCCTTTCAAACCCAATAACTCAACTCAAAATTGATGAATCCAAGTGCAAGCTTAAAACCATATAACGCAATAAACAGAGAGCCAATCTATCCATACGTGAATTTCACATAAACTAGAGGGATACGAATGGCATTAAGTTGGATAACAACAACCACAGTCAGAAAAAGCAATATCGGATAAATGTATGGAGACATATAGAAAAACAGTCAATAATCGAGCCCAACAAACTCCAAATAATTTTGTCAAAATTCTTCAGTTTTCCCTTCTTTAAATAAGAGAACAGTGTGTCAAGGAAAACTGGTATCAGACACATCAAACAAACCCAAAGCAAGGTAAGTTGAGTGAAAATAAATCGCTTGGGGTTTGTTTGATGTGCGTGAGAGCAGTTTTCCTGGACACATTGTTCTCTTATTTAAAGAAGGGAAATTGAACAATTTTGACAAAATTATTTGCATTTGTTGAGCTCGATTATTGACTGTTTTTCCATATGTCTCCATACATTTATCCGATATTGCCTATTCTGCTTGATGGTCTTCAATAGATGGTTCAGATCTCCACTGTTTAGAGTTGCGAAATTCATATGCCTAGAGACGCTTACATCATCTTGGGGTTTGTTTGATGTGCGTGAAAATAAATCATTTAGTATTTCATGAACGTGCAACGATTTGTTTGCTTGGGCAGGATGGAAAATTGCATAACGTTTCAACATTAATAGCCTTGTATGCGAATTCGCCAAGGATTTGGCGAATGAGTTAATGAGAGAGGCCTTGTTATCAGCAACCAATAATTTCTGTAAACCCATTTCAGATCTCCGTCATAATAACTTTTTCCAGATCGCATCTAAACCCATTTAAGATCTTTTTTTGTAGATCACATCTAAACCCATTTTATATCTCATAATATTTTTTCCGAGATCGCATCTAAACTCATTTCAAATTCATAATATTTTTTCAAAATGGCATCAATAACATATTGCAGATATATTTAAAACAAAATATATTTGGATATATAAAATAAGCCAAAGAAATATAAATGGAAGACACAAAATTTTAATCGGAAAACCTAACTAAACCACAGGAAAGGAAAGGATAACATGTACAAATTTATTACTCACAAAACTATAAAACTACAGGCATCAAGATTCAGGACAACTTCTTAAATCTTGTATTTCACCTAAATGTAAGACCAATAATACATATTTATATTTTTTTATTAGACAAATACCACAACCCTAAACCATGGACCAAAAACCATATACCCAAAACTATGGGTTTAAAAACATGGCCCAAAATCTTATTTAACTAATTCTCAAAGAAAATGAAAAAAATCATAAATATTTTTTGTTATTTTCTTATTTGGTCTCATATATAGCAATATCCCACTTGAAATAAAATAAGAGCTGGTAATAACTCAGATAGAGATGGCCAACCATATATGGCAATTCCTGTCCTGAGCGGAGTTAGGATGAGTAGGATCTTCTCTCGAACAACATGTTCAAAACTATAAAAAAAACGACTCATAAAGATGACCATAAGATAGCCCTTTAAAATAGCTTTCCATCCTTATATCTTAATCCCACATCTAGGCTGGGGCATTGGAGAAAAAAGGATTCTGGTTTGAATTCAAAGTCATGTTTTGCACAATTTGTCTGGGAAACAACATAAAAGTCAAATTAAATGTAGAACCATGAACCCATGTTAAAAGCTTAACACCATCATGAAAACCATCAATATAATAAGGAAAATTTATGAATAAGCAACACCATATATTAAATCTTCAAATCTCTATACATCTAAAAGTTGTGTATAAAACGTTATCCACATATCACCCCATGAAGTTTGAACTCCGCCATAGGACTCAAATCTCAAATCAGTTACAATAAAATTGTTTTCAAATTATAACCAATGTTGATTTTTTAAATTGATTTGAGTTGAGGATTTCTTAATTTTTTATACCAATGTAGGTTTTATAATAGACAACATAAAGTCAAACTCTACACAGCAACTGACTTGGACAGATTTTAGGAAAAGCCTGGTTATGAAAACTTTTCAAAAGAGCAAAGATATATTAATCTTAATAGTTCTTCACCAAACTCGACAAAGACATGAAGCAAAATGTTCCTATGATACAATTCTTTCACAGCCCAACCTTGATAGAAACCTCTTCATGGGAAAAAAAACAAATTCTCAAGCTTCGATCTGGAAGCCACCGCGAATTTGATCTCCTAACCGCATGGTGACCAACTCATAGCCGTTGTAACCTATATTTGAATCCTATTTCTCTTTTATGCGCATAAACAAATTCGACCTCAATGCCTCAATTAAAAGCTTTAATCTTTAGCATTTTGAAGCTTTAATATTTGTTCACCAATTATTCCAAAATCTGCTCAAACTAAATGAATCGAAGCACAAATGGGATGTTTCGTTGGCTGGAGTTGTAAAAGCCTTTGTTGTACCCTTGGCTCTTGACTAAGAATTTGAAGAATATGTTCCAGCTGGGGATGCCTTTGATTTACCAATTGGGAAGGTTATTATTAACAGTGTTGTCTGTTGGAAGCTTATGATGATTGCTGGAACACTTGAAAATTTTTATTTTTTTAATTTTGTGGAAATCTTAAAATTTTAAAAATCTTGGTTACAATTCTCAAACTCTGAAATTTAGTATTACATGAACCTGCAATGATTTGCTTGCTTGGGCAGGATGAAAAATTGCAGAACTTTTCAGCATTAATAGCCTATTATGCGAATGCAAAATTGGTAAAGGATTTGGCTAATGAGTTAATGAGAGATGCCTTGTTAACAACAACCAATGGTTATATTAAACACAAGACATCTCTAATAAATAATTTCTCTAAACCCATTTCAAATCTCATAGTAACGTTTTCCAGATAGCATCTAAACCCATTTCAGATCTCATAATAATTTTTTCCATATCGCATCTAAACCCATTTCAGATCTCATAATATTTTTTTCCATATCGCATCTAAACCCATTTCAAGTCTGATAATAATTTTTTCCAAATGGCATCTAAACCTATTCCAGATCTCATAATATTTTTTTCCAGTTGGCATCTAAACCCATTTCAGATTCATAATAATATTTTCAAGATCTCATCAATAACATATTGTAAATATATTTAAAACAACATATATTTGGATAAATAAAACAACACAAAAAAAATATGAATGAAAGACACAAAATTTTAATTGGAAAACCCAACTAAACCACACAAAAGGATAGCATATACAATTTTATTACTCACAAAACTATAAAACTATAGGCATCATGCTTCAGCAAAGCTTCTTAAATCTTGTATTTCACCTAAATGTAGACTAGGAATACATATTTATATCTTTTCATTAGACAAATACCACTACCTTAAACCATGGGCCAAAAATAACCTACCTAAACTATGTGTTTAAAAACATTGCCCAAAATCTTATTTAGCTAATTCCCAATGAAAATGAAAAAAGTCAAAAATATTTTTTGTTATTTTATTATTTGGTCTCATATATAACAATCTCTCACTTGAGATAAAATTGTTGATTTTTGTACCTCTGAAAGTGTTCCCCTAGGTGACATTTGCCAAAAAGGGGAAATAAAGTGACTCACCCTAGGTTTTCACACAAAAAGGCAAGGGAAGGCATTCTTCATTCACTTGAAGAGAATGAGAAAAGGAGAGAGGTCAATTTCCTTGGGATGAGGAGAAGACAGTAGCAGGAGAGAAGGTTGTCACATTTTTCCAAACAAACCGAAGAGCAGGAATCTCGAGGCACCATGAAGGTAGAGTGGAACATAAATCGAGGGCCGTACTTCTGCATTTAATGTTAATCCATACATCATGAATTAGTAGAAAGAAATTCTTGGCTCATATCGTGAGGTAGTGGGCACAGTTTTCGAGAACTACATCATTTAATTGCTACTAATCTGTACAACAGGCTGGACATGATTCCCGAGGTAGGTGGGCACAGAATTCGAGGTCTGTACTTGGTTGTATTTCTCACACCAATTTTGAGAAGAATAAGTGCACATAAATCTAGGCAGCTACAACACTGTTTTCAAGGTAGCATTCCGGGTGAAATTTAATGGTTTAGATAAGTGCATTTTGACTGTAAATTTGTTGTACTGAAGTTTTCTGATGAAATAAATTATTCTCTCTCTCTGTGATAGGTTTTCCCCTTGTGGGTTTTTCCTGGGCAATTTGCCAAGAAATTCTTAGTACTGAAAATTTCATGGTGTGTTTGCATTGCTAATTTTTCTGCCTGTTATTGTGAGTTTCAACTATGTTTTTATGTCTGACATTTTCTGAGTTATTTTCCAGTCAGGTTCCCCAAGGATGGTGGAACTGAGTAGGTGGCTCATTAAATGTTAAACTGACCCAAAAGACCTAGGAAATCTTTATAGCCATCAAATTGAATAGGCAGCTCCCACTGTTTTCCTTGTGTTTGCTGGAAACTTCTATGTTGAGCACACAGGAGATTCGATGAGGGGAATGCTAGCTAATGAGTTGCAATGTAAGACTGTTTTATGCTGCTGAGTTGCAGAGAGTGATTTGTATGCAAGTCTTCATGATTGTTGAGATACAAAGAGATTGTTACATGCTTCTAAATATAATCTTTGTCCTGGTGTTTCAGTGAACAGGCTCGGGGGTCCTAAAGCAAGTAGGCTTGGATGCTTTCACGAGAAGGTTGGGAAGAACGGTCTTCTTTAGGTGTTTGTCCGCCTACACAATCTAAACAGGTTCTACATTGTTCTTTTTTTCCTACACTCTCAATGTATACTCTGAATAATTCTATCCGCAAGTTAATTAGCTCTCTTCTTTATAAATTTCTAGTTGTTAGAAGTGATAGATTACTGAACTGAATGTTTATTTCTGTATCAATGAATGAATGATTGAGATTGAAAATTTCATAATGATGAATATAAACATTCTCTGTATTTTTCCTTTCAGTGAAGTGATTTTTCCTTTCAGTGAAGTGATGTACTCCAGTATAAAGAATTTATTTAAAGTAGGATTGAATGATTTAGATATTATGGACAGAATAATGATTGAATAATTTTATCAAGTATAGGCACCTATATTGCTGAAACCCTAGATATTTAAAATACAAACATTTATGTGTAACATTATCTAACAGTGAAATAATTATAATAAATTATGATAAAGTATTGTTATAAGAATAGTAGAAGCCCAATGGTTTAGATTAAGTACTAATTATTCATAATACAAACCGTATTATAGAAATATATGTATACAATAATGAGATCGAGGTATCATCTTTACAAATATCATAACTTGTAACTAGACTATCTTACCAAATCTTTGTAACTTACACCAAAATAGTTTACATTCATAATCTAGAATTAGGTAAAAATGTAATATATTATATATCTAATGTGAATATAGAATATTATAACAAGTATAAGATATAAACCAAATAATAGAGTTTCATTTTAAAAACTATCAAATAATTCAGAACACCAATTTATTGCTCGAAGCAAAATGTCTCAAATATAATCTATGCATAGGCGAGATCAATATCACAAGTTCCATGACAAATGTAATGATAATATTTATATCAAAAAAAATGCTGGAAATATAACTATTCATAGAATGGGAGCGAGTCCCTTTAAAATTCAAGTTACCATCTCAAGTGTTAATATAAACCAAATATAATTACACTATGTAATATCCCGATTTTGACCCTATTGCATTAAAATTGTAAATGATGTAAATATCATTATTTAATTATGGTGAGGAGCTCAAGGCCAAGGCCCCACCATCGATTTAGCTTTGTATGTATCGGCAATTTAAAAATAGATGCCTATGGTTCTTGTGCTGGACATGCATAATGTAAATTAATACATCTTGTAAATACAAATTTTAATGAAATACCCACAACTAGCTATGAAATGCAACAAAGAGATGGGGCATGATTTTTATAAGGAATAGGGGGGGGGAATTATTCAAACCCTTGAGTCAATGGTGCTAACCCATGTGTCAATGAGAAAATCCATAAACCACCAACTACCCATTTTGGGTTATGCACCCAATTTGGTTGAGGTAGTTAATGCCTTGGGAATGGAGAGGCATGGCAGTCAATTTTTGGGTATGGGCAAGCCATCAATCTGGAAAATCGTATTTTTTGCTTCTTGGGCAAGAAAACACCCACGAAATGGTGCCCAAAGCCATTCTGAACCAACAGTCTTTGCTCTCTCACACAGTTTGAGCTAGCTAGGCTTTCCCCATCACGTTTTTCACCATTTTCCCATGCCTTGGAGCTCTTTCTTTGCATTGTATAGCAGCTGAGAGAGGAGGGCCACAATTTGGGACTGTGATGGAGGTCGTTTTTGCCCCAAAATGCCCATATGTGTCTTTCTAAAAACGGTTTTGCTCTCCAGGTTTAAATCCCGAATTGTCATTTTCGTTTTTGGGCTTTCCCACGTTTTTCTAAACTGGTAGAAGCCCCATTTTGGACATCCCACTGAGGAAACATTTTTCTTCATGCCCAACAATTGTGGTTTTGTTGTTATGTGCATCATTGTTTTGGTTTGAACCTGTGAGCAAGAGATTTGGAGTGGTAGTGGACAGAATTGGCTTGATAAACCTAGTGGGGAGAATAACCTCTCAAGAAGATCAAGAGGGCTAGCTACTCTTCTATGCACACCTGGGACACTCTAGAATTGGAAGGTATGGACTGAGGGACTGTGAATTGGTGAAGGGAATACATTCTTGAGTGGGGTGTGTAGGCATTGTGGGTGCCAAGCTAGATAGATCTTGTAGAGATATCCATAGCTCTGTGGTTGAGCTCACTAGCTTAACAATTCTTCCTTTCCATTTCCTAGCATCCTGATAAACCCAATTGTAGATTGGCTTGGCTTATTTTGGTGTATGTTTGGCTATGTGTGAGTCTGTTGTTCCCTCGTTCCTTGTAGAAATCATGTCGAGCTTGAGGGTGGTAGTTGTATCAAGAGGTTGATAACTACAACTGGCCTATGGTTGGGAGGAACGTTGCAGTTGCATAGCTGGTTGCTCAGGGACTACTTTGTTTTAAGATAAGTACTCTCATGTGCTAATTCTGTATTGTTTTAATTGATGAATGACATGAACATCTTGAATGAATGATGGATGTGTAATAGAATTTAATTCTGCTGTGTTTCAAATATTCATGTATCTTCATATGTCCATCTTCAGTTTATATGAATCTTTGTTTACTACGATTTGGGAGTAGATGTCTAGTATTATCATTAGTGTTCTCTCCATAGCCTTGGTAGGATGGGAGGGACACTACACAGTATGAAATCAGAGTCATCGTAGATGAATTTGGGGTAAAACCCTTACTTCGATACAATTATAATAACTCGGAATGAAAAGTATTCAAGGTCGTATTCCTTCAACATAACAAACCCAATATCCTTACTACAGAGCACGATTGTGCTTAGCGTTTAACTTATAACGAATTCCTTAATAAATAAATTTATGGTTTCAAGTCCCATAATATACACAACTCACATCCAAGGCACAACCCATTTCATAGTTTCACCCGAAGTAAGAAAACACTCACAGTAATAACAGCATGGATGTTTATATAAAAATGAAACAAATATCTTAATAACAGAGCCTTCATTAGTGTTAAAGCTCTTCCTTAATAAAAATACAACTTATAGTTAGGGATTTGCCCAAAACTTTGTTTACAAAGTTCTTGATCTTTCGACATAGCCATTCTCGGCCTATCATATGCAGGATAAAAACAAAATAAACAAATAGTATTCACGTTAGGGCTCAGTCCAGTAAGTTCATTAAAAACATATTCAACAAAGTATGAACTAGGGTTAAATCTTGTTCTCTTTACAAACTACTTATTCTTTCGCACAGTCCCAATAACAGTGCATCATTTAAGAATAAAATGCAAATTTTCCATAGTACAGTTTATGCCCAGGTATTCTACGCATTCACCATTTATAAATAGAGTGGAGATTACATTAAAAAAACCAAGTAGCAACAGTCTCGACAAGGATTAGAACAATATAATAAATAAAGAAAAATAACAATGTATTGTTTTCATTAATTGAAATGTTAGTCGAAACCCCAAGTCTGGCTATGAGTCCGTAAACCCTTACAATCTACCAATCCTCACGAAATTCCAAAAGGCTTACAAAAAAGACAAATGAAAACTAACGCGGGCATTTAAACCAGTTAAGGGTTGACAGAGGTATCATTGTGGAAGGCCCAAGGCTTACCGTTGTTTTCCAAACCACTGGAGTTGCCATCTATTAGCAATGCTACCACCGAGACCACAAGTCGAGCTGAGGGAGCAACTGGAATTGTTATAAAGAACTCCTTCCATGCATGTAACTAGTTATTAAAGGATAAACGATAATATTTCAACCATAAATTGAAAGGAACTAAAAACAATTAAGTGGATATCGAACCATACGCTGTAATGGCTGAGAAGTCAAGAGCCAAGAGCTTCAACCCTTACAGCAACCAAACCAACTGTAATCACATAAACCGATGACAACGTAGAACACCCAAAAGACTACCTCGTTGAGAAATCAATGCAGAGACTGTGTGTGGTCTTCCCTACAGCCATGGCGGCTGAGAGAGCTCGGCTCTCCAACCCTTGAAGTAGGCAACAAGTTATAATGCAAAACCCTCAGTGTGTAGTTAGGGTTATGCTCTACGTGGAATTCTTCACCAACCCTTCACGTGATCACATTTACTTTCCTATTTATTCCCCACTTACCATTAAATATTTACCATCGAGCTATAGTTTATAAATTCGATAGCATACAAATTAATACTTTGGAGTATTACATATAGGGTGAACCCCCTTTCTCCATAATTGTTGGTCGAAATTTTATAAGTGTGCCTTTAGTATATAGTTGTTGCAACCCTTAAAACCTTTGCAAGACACTAACTTAGCTTTTGGTCTCTTAGGAGTTAATTAAATCATACCTATAGTTTAACGTTAAAATTAGCATAGAAATATCATGCTTGGAAAATACAAGCTAGGTTAGCTTATAAACTAGTTACGAAAACTCTTACCTCTAACATGGAACAACGGTAAGGAATATTTATGCATTAGCTTGTTAGAAGCTAAGTATGGCTCTGGGTGTCACAAGGACCCCTTCAACAAAAGAAAATCATATTTCAGTTTTTGACAACATAATAGTAATAATAAATTGATCGATGTTTAATAATTCACATAGTCGGCAAGAAATAATATAAATTAAGAGTCACAGCTGTAATAATCGAAAGGATGTCATGTAATAAGAGATAGTGTCATAACGTTCCTAGAATCCAACCCTGTGCACGTAATATAAACATTAAGAACAAACATTCGAAATTGTACTTTCCGCAAATATTAAGTAGATCATAGAACTTAATGATAGGTTTATACTACTTGGAAAATTTTTAAATTTTTATGAAATTTAGGAGGTCTTACATATATGGAACTGGTCCTATTTTATCGAGGACTTCAAATGGTCGACAATATCTGGGTTCTAACTTGGCACAACTCCCCAACTTCATGGGGCTCTTCCTTGGTCTCACTCTCAAGTAAACATGATCCCCAATCTAGAATTGTTTGTGTACTCTCTTCAACTCTGCATAGCGTTTCTTCCTGTCTTGAGTTGCCTTCAAATTATGTCTAATCTTAACAACTTCCTGTTCCATCTCTTCAATAATTTATGGTCCAAGCATTACCATGTTCACTGGTCTATCCCAATTTACTTGAGTTATGCATCATCTTCCATATATAACTTCAAAAGGGCTCATCTTTGATGCTGCCTGATACCCACTGTTGTAGGAAAATGCTACCAAGTGTAGGTAGTCCTCCAACTTGGATGGCTTATCCATTACATACATTCTTAACATGTATTCAAGAATCTGGTTTACTATTTCAGTTGGACCATCTATCTAAGGATGATAGGTTGTACTGAAATTAAACTTACTCCCCAACTCTTGAAATAACCCTTTCCAAAAATTGGAAGTGAATTTTGTGTCTTTGTCTGAAATTATTGCCTTGGGAAATCCATGCAACCTGAATATCTCTCTCATGAAGATATTTGCAATATCATTGGCCTTGTGAGTAGACTTAACTGTAATAAATTGAGCTAATTTTGATAGATTGTCCACTACAACCATAATGGAATCGTGTTTCTTCATAGTCATGGGTATACCTATTATAAAGTCCATAGAAATCACTTCCCATTTCCACTCTGGGATGGGCAGTGGTTGGAACAATCATGCTGGATGTTGATGCTCTGCCTTGACCTACTAGCACTTTTGACATCTAGCAATATACTCTTCTATGTCCTTCTTCATTCCATGCCAAAAGTATTGCTTCCTTGTTACGGCTATAGTTTTCTCATACCCTCGGTGACCAGAATATGGCTTTTGGTGTATCTTGCTCAGCACAAGCTCCTTTAATTATGCACAGTTCAGAATGTATAGTCTAGAATCTTGTTACATAAGGAAATCATCTTCTCCAACTTGATATCCTACACACTTGTTATCCACCTCGTATTCTTGTAACTTCTCTTTGATTTGTAGATAAGCTTCATCATTAGCTTGAGCTTCAATGATCCTTGCCTTCAAATCTGATTTACAAGCACTTATTGCTGCAACATGAAATTTCCTGCTAAGCGCATCAACAACCTTATTCTCATTTCCTTTGACATGCTTAATCTATAAATCAAACTCACGGAGAAATTCCATCCATCTAGTTTGTCTAGCATTTAGATTTGGATGGTCAAATAAATATTTTAAACTCATGTGGTTTGTCCTAAGTTCAAATCTTCTTCCCAAAAGATAATGCCTCCATTTCTTGAGAGCATGCACTATGGATACTAGTTCTAAGTCATGTGTGGCATAGTTCCTTTATGATCTTTCAACTTCCTTAACTCATAGCCAATTACAAATCCTTCTTGCATGAGTACTCCACCCAATCCTTCAATGCAAGCATATGTGCACACCACAAAGTCTTTACCTCGATCTGCAATCTTTAAAACATGAGCATTGGTAAGTAATTCTTTTAACCACTGGAAACTCCTTTCAAACTTCTTAAACCATATAAATTTGACTTCCTTCCTTTGTAATGAGGTAACTAGATGCGCTACCTTGGAGAAACTTTCAATAAATCTCATGTAGTAACTTGCAAGGACTATAAAATATCTTACATCTGCAACATTTGTCAGAGTAGGCCAATCCATAAAGGCCTCAATCTTTTATGGATCTACTGCAATACCTTCTGCTGAAATGATATGACCCAAATGATGTACCTTCTTCCGATAGAATTCACACTTACTTAACTTTGTATACAGTTTGTGTTCACTAAGAACTTGCAGTACCATCCTAAAATGTTTAGTATGTTCTTCTTCATTTCTTGAATACACTAGAATGTCATCCAAGAATACAATCACAAACTTATCCAAGTATTTGTTGAAGGCACTGTTCATAAGACACATGAAAGTAGTAGGTGCATTGGTGAGACCAAATGGCACCATAGTGAACTCATAGTGTCCATATCTAGTTCAGAAAGCTCTTATGTGACTATCTTCATCCTTTATCCTCACTTGATGGTAGCCATACCTCAAGCCAATATTGGAAAATACCTTAGCTTCCTTCATCTGATCAAACAAGTCATCAATTCTTGGAAATGGATACTTGTTCTTGATTGTTACCTTGTTTAGCTGCATGTAATATATACATAGCCTTAAATTCTTATCCTTCTTCTTAACAAATAGTACCGGTGCCACCCAAGGAGATACACCTGGTCTGATATATTCCTTGTCCATTAATTTTTGCATTGGCATTTTTAGTTCTATCAGCTCATGTGTGTTCATTCTATAAGGGGATTTGGAGCTTGGTGCTACTCTTGGAACAAGGTTAATGGAGAAATCAATGTCCCTCTTGGGTGGTAGTTGTAACATCCCAAAAATTGCTAAAATTTAAAAAAATTTAATATAGCCAAAATCATAAGAGAAATGATATCTGCAAAATTAAAGTTATTTAACTAATAGATAATGACAGCTTCATAAAATTATCATAGTTATTCTTAAACATAAAAATATAAGAGATTAGAAATGAAATGTAATAAAACAATGTTTATTTCTTCGTATGTAATGGTGCTAGTAATAATAATGACGATCTATTTGCATATTTTTGAAGGGGTTCCTACAGGGTGCCCTTGGTTTTACTTAGCTTGATAGCTAAAACATTGGCCCTTCTCTTTCGCAGATCTGCAGGTAAGATAAATAAATAATTCCAGTACTTCAAGAGGTGTTTTACATTTCAACTAGCCGTATCTGCTTTTAAGATAGGTGTGTGTGTATTACCTGTGCATGAAGGTAGCGATGGTATGAAGTTATTAGCTTTCTTTATCGACTTGTGTCGTTTAATACTAACACTTGTAAGTTTAGCTAGAGATGTTTTACACTATAATTTTGTTGTAACTGTTGGTAGAATCATTGGAATTACAACTTATATTAACAGTATAAAAATGCGACAAGGTTGAACAAGATGTACTTTGGTGAAAGATCTTTAGATATTGATAACAACAACATAATATGACATCTATGGTCACGACATGGTTGAACAATGACTGACCTTGATGAAATGCCACAATCGATTATTTTTTAAATTGAAATCTTGCAATGTTTAAGTTTTGAAGTGCAATTGTATAAAATGTCCGTATTATTACGATACTGTGATGCATAAATAAAAATTGGTCTTCAAAACCTATGTGGCATATCGCTAGTACCCTACCTTCTATATGTTCTTGTAATATGGTTCTATTATATCACTGTGTGGGCTAGATGTTGATTTGTTATGCAAATGCGAAATATATCAATTCATTGACAAACGATTTAATGGTTAGGGTTATAATGCATAAATCTTATGTGAAATAATCTTATCATTGATATCAAAATGCATGCTTACTATATGAATGAAAACTATAATTACCATGCCTAGACCTATGCAAACTAAGGCTTGGTATTGGCAATCTATCACATGCTTGTTATATGAATATAACATATGGTTTGGATTTACAATACACATATGCTATGCGATTTTAACTTAGCATTGAAAACATAATATGAATATAACCTATGTTTTGAAATGCAATACACACATGCTATGCAAATTCATATCATGATTCGAGACTATATAACGTGATTGTAATACATTGTTGTGATATTATCCCGAGATAGTGCTGTAACAATAACTTCGACGCTAACATGAACTTAATGCCATTACAGGCATGGTCTTGCAAGTGATATGTAGGATCCAACATTAAATGCAAACCTTGTGTATTGATAGTGGATTGTCTCATCGGCTCCTACCTGTAGCTAGCTCCATGTGATGTAGTTGTAGAAATGGTGGACACATTGCCGAGCTGTAAGCTCCACCCTGGTGATATGGCACTCCAACGAGGCTGGCTATTTAATGGATTTATTAGTGGTAGGTGATTGTAACTCTGTCTTGGTACTGGCATGGATTGGCTGGCCAAATCTCACCCGTTGATCTATCCTCTCTCAATCGTGGAGATCTAAACCCTAAGGAAACTCACTATACCGTTTGTTTTTTTCCTTTTGCATTCATCTTGGAGTTTTGGTTTTGGGGAAGAGGCCGACAGGCCACTGGATGGTACGGTTTGACCTTGGGTGGTTTTCTTGATGGCTCTGCAACTCCCATCTCTGTAAAATGATGGTGAAAGCTGGTTGCATAAGTTGCTATGGTTCAAATGATGTAAGGCGTTGAAGCCCTGTGGCTTTCGTCATGTGACAGGTTAGGTTTTTCAGTGAAATAGTCTCAGATCTTGAGAATCGTTCAACATTGCATGCTACTCCTGTTGCGTCAGTTGGAAGAACTGGAAGCATGAAGCATTCCATCCGTCTATTCTTGTGAAAGTAAGTTCGGGTTGTAATATTGTTGTTTTGAAAGTTTCATTTAAGTTGTATTCATTTTTGGAACTTGTTTATTACTTCATGTTAGTTTGTGTGGCAGGTACTGCCTTCATTGTGGAGTTTATAGTGCTCTGGGGTTTGTTGACAATGGATGGCTTGCTTCACTTCGGTAAGCCCCGGTGGCATAACCCTCCATAGGTTCTCCTGGCAGATTATTGCCATCGTTGAAGTTGTAACAACTTTGTGTTTTCTTGGAAATCATGGTCCAAACAATGTTGTTTGTTTTTACGCCTGTATTATGAATGCCTCTCGGCTTATAGGGTCGGTGTAAAGAGGTTTAGGTTAATGTACAGTGTTTTGGATTCTGATTTGAACTGGGAAATGTATCTTCTATCATCGAGCGTTTCAAGCTCTACCGAATTTTTAATAAGAAAAAAAATATTTAAAAATCTAATTTGCAATAGTTGTTTTCATTTCTCCTTTTGGGGCTTGACCCGTGACCATAACTTGTGATTCGATGATTTAAAAGTTGAAATGAACAGGTTTCTAGCATATCTCTGCGTTTAACTTTGATGTAAAACAATGTGTGGTTTGTAAACTAGGTTTCAATACCTCTTTTGCTATCGTTTTCTTTTGTGAACTGTGAAACTTTGAAAAGTATAATGATGGAATGGGCACTGTGTGATGTATGTGTATAATGAAAAGACTGTTGCTTCCACTAAACAATGGGTAGATGTTTGTAACTATGGAAGGCTTCAGTCTGTGTGTACTTCATTCATTTGTAAATAAATGATGTGTTTTCATCCTATAATAGGTTTGAGTATAAGGGTTTGTCTTTATGTGGAAAAGTATGGCTCGAACCTGATCCTCGATATGAAATCGGCAACCATACTTGTTGTTTGTTACTACTGTTAAAGTTGTTCCATGAATGTTGTAATAACTAGCATGCTTGAGTTGGTGTCGAGACTTTAACTGTGTCGATTTATGGAAAATAGCACATGGTTTGACATAAGTTTAAAATGGTTTAAAAAGAAATTGCTGGCTATATGCCGAAAGTTGATAACACTATTTATGGTTATAGAATGAATTGACAAATGTTTTATTTCCTACCATGAAATTTATAATATAAAACAATAAGTAATTATGTGCATGTAGTAGTTGGAATTTGCTAACTGTACTCCATTTTCAAAAGGGAAATATCACTATGTTGTATGTTGAGATTAAATCTATAACTGTTATAATAGAAATGCATATATTTTAAATACTATAATACATAGAAACAATTCTTATACCGTTAGAAAAGAAAAACTATTTATTTTGAGACAGAAGATATTTATGAAATGAAGAAAACATTATTTGTTCATTTAGGAGAACAGTTATCTATAAATAGAATGATAATGAGGATACTGTAGATGTATACACAGGAATTAAACAGTAAGCAGAAAACTTTGAGAAAATATAATAATTTAATCTTCTCATTCACCTGGCTATTTGCTTATCTTGATCTATCTGACTTAATTTTATCTCTTTACTAGAGCACGATGCAGATCCATTTGCATGGGGAAAAATGCAAAGACTATTCTATTCAATCAAAAATCAAATATTACACAAAATCATAACTTATTCAGGGAACTGAAAATAATTTATAAAATAAAACAATAAAAGTTATTATACAGCAGAACTTTAAAATGTATGAAAATAGATAAGATAATGGAACCTGTAATTGAAGATAGGGCCGACAAACACCCAAGGAGGCTTGTTCCTCCCAACCTATTCCAGAAGAAGCAGCTCAACTGCTGAATTCTTGTGAACCCCCGAGCCTGATTACTGAGCCACTAAGTAGATGGAATCTGTGTAGAAGCAAGGCACTCAAAAATGCCTTCAGCACTCAGCATCAACCTCCTGTAATAACATGCCTTCAGCACTCAGCATCAACCTCCTAAACTCAATAAGAGTTTGGAAGACTCAGAACATGATCAACAACATAGCATATCCCCTCATCAAATCTCTTGGGTGCAAACACAGCAAAACCCTAAGGTAAATTTCCTCGTCAAGAAAAGTGATGAACCTCAGTTCATAATTTGATGGTTATTATATAGACTTCCTAGGTCTTTAGTGGTCAGTTTGGAATAAATGAGCCTCAAGCTCCAGTCCCATCTTTCAAGGCACTATGACCACATTTCAAGGGAGTTGTCCCATACCAATAGCTAGTTAGTTGCATCATGATGCAGCCACTTGTCCATTGCCTTCTACCCCAGATTCCATTCCACCTAGTGGATCAGTAACCACTCTTTCAACAGTCCTCTTAGGTGTTTGTCTCCTATTGTATTTATTTAATAATAGTATATTGTGCAAATTACAGTTGTCCTTGGACACATGTACAACATAAAACTTTACAATAAAAGTTATCATAATGTTTTCTAACACAAAATGTTTTCCAGCAAAAAGGGTATGTTACAGTAGTCCTGGTACTTCATCTAGAAATACATCCTAGAACTCCTGTAATAGTTGAAAGTCTTCTAAATTTGGTCCCTTATCTTCTGCTGAACCTGATATATGGACATCATATAATTCGCAACCCTTTTTATAGAACTTCCTCAACTATAAGGCTGAAATATGTCTTACTGAAACTTGTTTTGGAATTCCTTTAACCAACCTTGGTCTCCCTTCATCATCAATACACTCAAGTACCTTCTTGCAGCAGTCAAGTTTGGCTCTATGATTCTCCAACTAGTCCATTCCTATCAAGACATCATAAGATCCCAAGGGTAGTACATTCAAGTTTACCTTGGTGGGAAGTCCATTCATCTATATGGAACATTCCACCACTACTTCACTCACCTTTTTCTTAGTCCCAGTGGCTAGTTGAACTAAAAAATACTTACCATGTTTCAATTTACCAAGTGAACAACATTGAACCACTTTAGGGGGCACACATAAATATGAGTGGATCCTAGATCAGTTAAAACAAAAATAGATTGCTTAGCAATCTTACCTTCAACTTCTACCATTGCTGATCGGTGGTATGACTAGTGATCATCCATTGCTGCATGGATTCAAGGTGTGGCTCTGGCATATCTTCTATTATGGTTGATTCTCCCAAGTTTTGCAAGCTTCGGTGATTCCCTCTTCGATTTGGGAAATCTATAAGCATGTGGTTGTCTCCACATCCCCAACACTGAAGTTGTCCTTTTGATTTTTTCTCTGCTGTTACAGCTAGTTTGAACCCACTTCCTGCTGGTTGTCCCTGTGGAAAGTTTCTGGACTGATTCTTGAAAGGTGGATTGAAGCCACTTCTCCTTGGTTCCAATCCTCCTTTGGGCTTTCCTTTTCATTCTGGTTGAGTATCTATCCTTCCTTTATTATGCTCATGATAGAGCATGGCCATTCTAATGGCTTCGTCCAAACATGGTAGATGGACAAACTCAATCATACCCCTGTAGTTCTGTTGTAGGCTTCCAAGGAAACACTGAATCTTCACCCTTTCATCCTTCATGTAGTCCATGTACCTTAACAATTCCAAGAATTTATTAACATGTTCTTCCATGGAATTTTGCCCCAACCTGAGTTCATTGAAATCCTTCCTCATGTTGTCATAATACCTAGCTGATAGGTATTTCTCCTTGAAGTGTCTTTTAAACCGCTCCCAGCTAGTCCTTCTTTCACTAGCTCTTTTCACTTTCATGAGGTGTTCCCACCAAATGGAATCTTTTCCATTCAGATTGTAAATGGAAACTCCAGCCTTCTCACTTTCTGAATAATCATGTATTTTGAAGTACTTTTTCATTCCAAGTAGCCATGCCTCTTCCTCTTGGCCTGTCTTACTCTCTCCATCAAAGGTAGGAGGTCTTGCTTTCCTAAATTGTCCTTGTGGTATCCCTCTGGACTTCCTTCCTCTCCCAGTCCTATTGTAAGTGTGTCTTGGAATTCTTTGAGAGTCTATGGAGTGTTTTGACATGCTGGAAGGAGATCCTGGAGAGTATGTTATGTGCCTTCTTCTCATAGCACCCCCTTTACGGCTTGGATTCCTCTTCGTAGAACGACCTCTAGAATGGATAACTGCATTCATTTCTTCTTGGCCCATATTACTTGGATTGGACCCCATGTTTACTTTTTGATGCATGTCCGTGAGGCTCTGCAAAATCACTGCATTGAGCTGGTGCTGCTATTCTTGTGCCTGTATTAGCCTCTTATTAAAGCTTACCATGGTCTAAACCAAGTCTTGGGAGTCACCCGCTCCCCTCTCCCATTAGATGTTGTTTCAACGTGCTCTTCCTACATGTTTTCCCCCAGCACATCAACTTCAGGCTCGTAGGGATTTTGTGCATCATTAACTATCACCATTCTTGCTTTCTGACACACGACCTTGATGTACGCTTCAACTATACTTGCTGCAATCACTGTGCATGATATAAATGTTTATTAGACTGCATGGGACTTAAAACATCCATACAATTTGGAAATTACTCATTAATCAATTAATAAACAAAAGTTATGTTAGGTTAAAACAGTTCCATGGGATTTCCTTACGTGCAATTTCTCTCACAGTTCGGCCCTAACATCCCCAGTGTTGAACCTGAAGCTCTAATACCACTCTGTAACATCCCCAGACCCCCCTTGTGGCCTTCCGAGGCCAATGAAGATCCTGCATTACTTTTGTTTTCTTGTTTTACTTCCAAAACTACACACAGCCCCACTGGACTCAGATTCGCAGCTCACCTTTGTGATCCACAATCCACAATTGCACCTTTCCACAATCCACAATCCGCATTGCGTCTTTCCGCAATCCGTAGTCCGCATTACATCTTTCCACAATCCACAATCCGCATTGCGTCTTTTCGCAATCCGCAATCCACATTGTGGGTGTGGAAATGTGGCAATCTAACTTTTCTGGCAAAGGACTTTCCGCAATCCGCATTATGGATGCAAAAATGTGGAAATCTAACTTTTCTGCCAAACGAACTTCCGCAATCCACAATCCGCATTGTGGGTGCGGAAATGCAGAAATATAAATTTTCCGCGAAACAACCTTCTGCACTCTGCAATCCACATTGCGGGTGTGTAAATGTGGAAATATAACTCTTCTGCTAAATGACCTTCTACAATCCACATTGCGGGTGTGGAAATGAGGAAATGTAACTTTTCCACCAAACGACCTTCTGCAATCCACAATCCACATTGCGGGTGTGGAAATGAGGAAATCTAACTTTTCCACCAAATGGCCTTCCGCAATCCGCAATCTGCATTGTAGGTGTGGAAAAGAAAAAATCTAACTTTTCCGCTAAATGACCTTCCACAATCTGCAATCCGCATTGCGGGTGGGGAAACGATCATGCTCAAGACCCTTATTCTGACAAGATTCCAAGCAACTTCCAAGGGTCATAACTTCCTCATCCTAGGTCCAAAAGAGGAAAGGTTGATATCGTTGGAAAGATCTTGGTGAGATTTATCCAATGGTACAGTCCCCTACCCTACTGAGGTATCTAAACTCCTCATTTTATTCTTTGATGTTTTGTCTATAAACCTTCTAAGGTACCTTCCAACTTTTAACAGGTCTCTACCTGTCTCTTGCCATAACCCATCTTTCCTCTGAATCACAGAGTGGTTTAAGGATACCAGAGGCCTTATATCCATTCCCATGATTAAGTGAGGTTAAGCAGTGCATTACAAGGTTAGTATCTCATAACAAAATGGACATACTAAAACAAGTTAGGGCTATCCATACATCTAACACATGTAAGATTAGAAATGCATTAAACTCATGCAACTAAATGAAGTATTTCAACCAGCACTTAGCCTTCCACTCATGCTTACACATGGTCTACCTATTGTTCTCATTCATATAACATTCATTCAAAAACTTAATCAAAACAACATAATAATAACAAATGAATAACATCATTCATTCCATAGAACACTTATCTTTGTATCTTGAAGTTGCCCCAACATCTTGCTAAGTGAGAGAAACGTTCCACCTAACCTTAGGTCTTTTTCAACTTATACTCTTTCAGCTGAGAGAACACCCTTGAGCTGGGCTATGTATCCACTAAGGAGGGCTAGGTAGGCTCTCTAACAATCAATATCCACTCCAATGCTAAGCCAACTTATAGTTGGTTTATCAAGCAGCCTCGGAAAGATACTCATGCTAAGCCACCCTATAGTTGGGTTTATCAAGCATACAAGGTAACAGGGAGAATATTTCTAAGTGAGTGAGATCAACCCCAAAGCTACAGAAATCTCAATCACTCAACAGATAAGGCACTCACATTATCCACCTCACCCAACACAAGTAAGGCCTTCTTCTCTTCTGCACAGTCCCTCAAGGCCCCTTCCCTTCTAGTGCTATTCAGGGTAGGCATAAGAAGGTCCAACTACTAGTTCTATGAGATCATAGTATTCACTGGGTTTGTCAAGCACTCCAACCCTCAAACCTATCTTTTACATCTACTAAACAAACTGGTTCACTCCAGCGTTGTGGACTAGACTCTGTCCCAAAACTTGACTCTCTACTTGCGGATTCTGTACTTTGCACAACTTCATCAAGCTATTCACACACTGCAATCCACCTTCAAACTTGTCTTTCAGTTTCTGCCCAAAATCATGCATACATGTGGGATTCCTATGGCAATCTACTTCCCTATTTTCTTGCTTTGGCTCCCCTCTGCATTTTTCAGGATCCCTGCATATAGAATGCATCTGAATGAAGGAACGAAACCCCTGACTCAAATCCCAGCGCCATTTTTATCCCCTGCAAATATCCTCTGCAGGATTTCCTTCTCCACATTTTGTAACCGAATCCTTACCCCTATAGGGAATAAAATCGGTTAATCCTGCCCAAGTGGTAGCATGGGTCACCATCCCACAACCCCCTCACCTCTCCTTAGTGGATACCTTCTCCCCCTTCTCATTAGCTTCCTCACTTAGCTAGTTCAGGGTATTTCATTGCAATATTAAACATTTACATCAATTACAAACTTACATGGCTTAATAGCACATGCATAGTTTCATTGTCAAATACTTGCCTATGAAAGAAAACCTTAAGCATCCACTAGTGGGTCCTTGGCCTTGAGCTCCACACTAAGGTCACACAAATTGCACAAATACAATATTTACATTGAGGCCAATAATTACTAAGGCAGGGTAGAACTATTACATAAATTTTTATGTAAAATGTTTTTCTTATTATTCTTTGCTTCTTTTAAATAAACTCTTCTAACATAAAACCAACACATTATTGTGATATATATCTATATATATAAGAATGTTATTCCATCCATATCATTTTTTTTTAGAATTGAAGCAAATCTCATTAATTAATAATATCAAACACATTTGGTTTAGTTGTATCGTTTTAAGTCATCATTGCTAATTGAACCTTTCCTATTTTCAAATAATAGAATAAAAATTCCTAACTCACTTTAGGAAAAGAATATTATGTATATATTTTTTAATAGTTTATTAATTGCAATTGTTTTTATAAGTGATTATCTAAATATCAAAGACATTTGGTTTAGTTCTATTGTTTTAAGTCGTTATTGCTAATTGAACATTTGTTGTTTTCAAATTGAAATAAATTTTTTAAGTCACTTTAGAAAAAAAACTATTATGTATATATTTTGTTAACATTTGTACCATCACTAAATACCAAACTGATTTTCGCTCGATAATGCTTTATCTTTAAATACTTGCTTGGTCGATAATGTGTGGACTTGACTGACTCGTCTTGTGTCTGTAGACTTCCCGTAATATCCACACACCTATCTTGGTAATTACGACCGTAGTTAAAATGCTTGTATTTATGTCTACATACTTAGTTGTACGTTGTTTTACACATAACTCTGTGTGTTGATTCCAACGACACCTAGTAAGTTCTGGTGACCTTACTCTTTCATGTTTGCATGCCAACTTCTCGTTGATCGTTCTCAAGATGGGTATATTTTATGGTTGTCTGAATGTCACGTGGTTCACTTATGAAATATATTTGATTCACATTGATTTCCATGGTGTATGGATTTTAATGCTCAAGTGTTATTTAGGGTTTACTTGCAAGTGTGTCGAAGGGGTGCTTACTTAGCTTCGTGCTAAAGCATTACCCTTATGTGGTAAGCTAAACATAGCAACTAAGTTCTTGGGGGAAAGTTCCACCCAAAACTATGGAAAAATCAACCCCATGCAAATAATATGAAGGACCACTGATCATGGTACGAGTTAATGAGGCCACCAACCGGCCAGCTGCTTGACACTTCCAATGCTTACAGGTTGGTAGTTGTATCTTTGAATGTGCACGGTATAGTTGGAAAAAACACGAGGTTTTACCCAAACATTGGTATTTCAACTGAGTTTCCTTCACCGTGGGGTTTTGGGGTTTTTCTTTCTCTTCCGGGAAGGGTTTGGTAGGGTTGTGGCCTCCACAGGGCTAACCCTTGGTGCATGGGAAATTCAACAAGCCAATGGCCAAGTTCGGAGCAGAGTGGGGATGGTATCATGCTGGGAGAAGTGCAACCCAAATGCAACTACGCTGCCTACGGTCGTTACATACAAGTAAGAAATGAACCAAAGATTTTTACTATGGTTACAATTATAAGCGTTTACATTTTTATTAAAACGTTTGACACCGTGGCTTAATGTTTGCACGGCGTGACCTCTTCCGAGTTTCTAGGTTTCCTGGGGTCACATGATGAGAGGAAAGCGTCAAGGGTAAGCTCCCTCTTCCTAGACCCATATCAACGTAGCCCATACTGTTGACACTTCATTATTAATGAGAGTTTTTAAGGCTTGGGGAGCCAGACTGTTTTATTTGTATGTTAGTTCGACCCACTAGTGCTAGGCCTGTGCACACTTATTTACCCTGCTAGACTCTTAAGCGAAAAGAAGTGAACAGGGTTCTTACTGAAGCTCACGGCTATGGACATAGTATTCCTTTGTGGCCCGCAGAGTTACAATCATGCTGAACACTTGTTCTCCCACCGGGCTTCCCTCCTATGCGAGACTTTGTCTGCGTTTCTACTTGCATGAACTCTTTGTTTTGATACTCTATTTGAAATTCATGTTTATTATTAAATGGTTTACCCTTGTCTGTGGTTTATATGGACACGGCCCGTTTTCCATGGTGCCAGCGTGCGAATGTAGCTTGTAAAGATTTCCCATAAAACTGTAATGCATTCAAATGTTGTAAATCGATGAGGAATGAAGCTATTTCCTATGCTTAAGTTTACATAAGTCATGTAGGGTTTATGTATGCTTACAGCCTTGGTCATGATGACCTTGTTGGCCCAGGTTCGATCCCTGAACGGGGCATCGATACCTTTACTACTATTAATGTTGAGTAATCCAATTATTTTGATTATTACACTGCTCAAAGTATTAATTGTTTTAACATGCAATGCGATGTAAAATGCACAAACCCTGTTAATGATATGTGATCTTGTAGATCGATTTTTTGGTCTATATAAATAAATTTTCCATTCAATGTAAGGTTTAATTCTTGTTTACGGTTCTACGATGCAAAGCACAGACTCTGTAATTTAAACATATGTGCCATGAAGGCTGTGGGAACCAAATCAATTTCATGCATGAAAACCTGATTTGGTCCAGTCATTCGAATTTCATTAGTATTTAACCACTTTCGCGGTTCATTTTGATTTCTTTGAATAAAACAATAGAGGCTTTTGTGAATCGGCCTCCATTTCTTGGGGTTTATTACTCCCGCGAATTTATGGTTTTAGTGCATGTTTATGTATTCCATATGCATGTAGTAGGTTTGGTTATTTATTTTCAAAATAAATGGTATAGAAATAAACTTCTACTATATATGTAATTCGTGGATGCATGCATGCTATATGTATCTATTAAATATATACTTATACATATAACATGGATTATGACTATTAATTCCACAAAGGAACCCTTAATATGCATGTTCAGTTTAGATGCTTATTTGCCCTGTTTCTTCATGCATATACTAAATTAGATTTAAAAAACAATACACAGGGTTATGTGATAAGATCGAATTCTTTTAAATAAATGACCATTACAGTCAACACATATTCCATGCTCAATAACAGATAAAATAATCATAACACAGTAATAAAGACCAATCAAATACAATCTGAAACAATACTTATGTGAGGTCTCTCATGATCAATGGGACAAGCACAAACCACCCATCCATAGACCAATAATTCTCTCCTTGCTCTTACGGTCACACCCGAGTTGGGCACACAATTCCACAAGGTCTGGAGTATTTTTCTTTAAACTTTTATGCCTTTAGTTCCCATTCGATTACTGAATCTGATTACAGAAGGCATCCCAACACTCACTCAGTGCTCCTTAGCTTTCTCTAAGTGCCCCAAAGAATTTTAAGCCTCTGAATCCAGGAATCAACCTCTTACAACCTTCCAGGGTATTCCAGTGCTCTTGCAAGAAATCAGTAGTGCTCCTACGAGAGCACTTCTCGTGTCCTATTCCATACCCAGCTGCAGTTGTTCCTCTTCTGATTCAAGTCTGTGCTCCCGAATTAACCTTTCTCACTCTTCCTTTATCAGAGTTCTTCATTTATTCGATTTCAATTCTTTTTATTTCTTTAAGTTCATTATTTGTTGTTTATGTTCTCTCTCTCCTCTCCTCTCTTCTCCTGTATTCAAGATGTTATGCTCATATATATAGGAGTGACTCCTCCCTCTTTCTATCTTGATTTCAATTTCTTTATTATTATTATTTTCAATTATTTTATTCCCAAAAACTCTTCTTTGGGGTTTTTACAAGTGTCTCAAATATTTCTTATCATTTTTTTTTTATTCTCCAGACCCATAGGAACTATGGCCCCCATCTCATGTGCTTTTTTTTTCCTCGGAAAAAATCGTAATTTTATTTCAAATAGATGAACAAAATTACATTCAGCACATGTAGTAGAATCACTTAGATACCTACATTGTCACATCTTAACAGTCCCATATTATCATCTTATCTATTGTCCCATACATACAGCAAAAAAAACATACTGCTGTCCATATAACCCGCATATATCCTATTACATAAAATCTGTAAACAGAAATGGAATAACGTAACCATCATTGATCATCAAAAGCTGAGTTGTAGCTCAGTGCTGTGCCTCAATATCATCATAAAAAGGTCTGTGATAATAGCTGAATGTGCCCCCCGGTGAATGAATAGTAATCCTCCATGTTCCAAGAACTAATTCCTACTGCATTGCTTCCTTGGAGAGTTTATCTGCCAACCCATTCCTCTCCCTGTAGATATGTGTAAATGTAATGTAGTTGAAAGACAGCTTTAAGTGGATCACCTCCTCCAGGATAGGTAATAGTACCATCACATGACATTGTGTGATCTCCTTTGCCTAGTTGATAACAATCATGGAGTCGCCAAAAATCTGTAGAGATAGGCATCCTTGTTCAAGTGCAAATAACATCAGCAGTTTAAGAGACATGAGTTCTGCATAGTTATTTGTTCCTCTCCCCAAACCAGCCACGAGATGGAAGTAATGGGACTCAGTTTTGTAAAGGGCTCCCCCTCCTCCACACACCGATTGATGGTTTAATGAGGTGCCATCGAAAAATGCCCACGGCATGGTTTTGTCAATCTATTCCACCCGCATAGGTCGTGTTCGGCTCACATGGACAGGAGCCTCGAAATGATGTAAAACTGCCACAGCTTGAGCCACGAGAGACTCCAACGGAACCCTGCAATCATGGAAAATCAACTTGTTGCGTGTAATCCAAATGCCCCATGCGTATATACACGGGAAGGCCCGAATGGAAGTGGTTTTATGAAAAGACCACCACTCATGGAATGCTTCCAGGACGCTCTCGCCCCTCCACGCACCTGCATATCCAAATATCTGCTGGTAGCATTCCAAACAGCCTGTGAAAAACGACAGTGAATAAAAATATGAGCAATGGTCTCTTTCGCATCCCGGCAAAGTGGACAGATCCCCGGACCCTGGAGGAAACGTTTTTGCAGGATGTCCCAGGTAGGAGCCTTATTTTCCAGTAGAGCCCAGAAGAGTAATTTTGCTTTACCCGGACATCGTAACTTCCACAGATATTTCCACCACCACACCAATTCCCTATTATGTACTTCCACATTCAGCTGGATATATCCATTTTCAAGTGAGTATATTCCTGAGGGATGGTGATCCCAAATAATTTCATCAACCCTGTTGGTCAGTCAAATATTTGTATGTCTTAAGATCCGTAGATATTCCTCCCAGGCCCCCTGCAGTTCTACAGTGATCTCAAGTTGCCGTGCAAAGATCCACCCCTGTTGCCAAAGAGTAGATGTTCCCGGATCCTCTATATCCGCCAGAAAATGACATCCTCTAGCAGCCAAAATAGTCCTCAATTCCACAGAAAGGACATGACCTCCCCTGCAGCCAACCCATGGGTCCAGCCCAATACGAAGGAGACGCCCATTACCGATCCTCCACACTAATCCAGAACCGACCAAAGAGAAATGTTGCACCACCACTTTCCAGACCACAGAGCAATTTTCCCTCGACTTATTTCCCAGCCGGATCCATTCGAGAAGAGTAAGAGGGGCAATATATTTATGATATACCACTCTAGTCCAAAGACTTTGTGTGTGTATTAGTCGCCACGACACTTTGGCCCCCAAGGCTTTTGCAAACAGAAAAATATTCTTTAACCCCCATCCTCCCAATGCTTTTGGGACAACAATTTTATCCCATCTGACCCACACCAATGCTTGATGCTCACTCGATCCCTTCCAAAGAAAGGCAAAACACAATCTCCGAATCTGTTCTAGAACGCCTATGGGAATCCAAGCAAGAGACATCCAATACACCGGAATTGCTTCCAAGACTGATTTAATCAGGACTAGCCTCCCAGCCTGAGAGATCCATTTATGGCTCCATCCATTAAGGCGTTGTTCTAATTTTGCTATTAGCCAGTTCCAATCAGCCTTCAGATAAGCATTCAGTTTCAATTGAAAGCCAAGGTACTTTAATCCATCATCAATATCCAAAGTCCTGTAGGGTAGTTTGTTAACCATTCTATGAATCTCCTGCTCGGTTAAATTCGAGCAAGTGATAGTAGATTTGTCAATATTCACTAACATACCTGCTGCAACTTGCACTAATTGGAGACCTTCAACCACCTTGTCAATATCCTGTGGCGTGCCATCACAGAATATCAGAATGTCATCAACAAAAAGAAGATGTGTTATAAACAATACCTGGGAAATGGATATGCCTCGAAAGGAACCATCAGCTTTTGCATTCAGAATAAAATGGCTAAGTCCTTCAGCAACAAGTAGAAACAGTAGCGGAGAGAGGGGACATCCCTGTCGTAGCCCCCTTCCTGCCTGGAAGAATGGGCTAGCAGAACCATTGATCAGTACAGCAAAGCTCACCGTTGTGAGGCAGGCCATAATCCATCTAATAAATTCATAGCAGAACCCCAGATGAGTTAAAAGCATCCGGATATATAGCCAACTAACCCTATCAAATGCTTTTGATAGATCAATCTTAATCACAGCACCCTTTTGCTTCCGCACTTTCAGAGTGTGTAATCCTTCCTGTGCAACTCCAATGGCCTCATGAATTTGGCGGCCTTCCAAGAAGCCAAATTGCTCACAAGAAATATGCTTGGAAAAAATATTCTTGAGTCTCTTCGCCATAACCTTAGAGATGATCTTATAGATACAATTGCAGAGAGAAATAGGTCTGAATTCATCAAAGCTGTCAGGCTTATCCTTCTTCGGTATAAGAGCTAAAAAGGTGGAGTTGAAGGGGCCATGTACAAACCCAGCCATTCGTGATTCTTCCACCACATTGAAAATTTCCTCCCCGAAGAAGTCATAGAATCCTAAGAAGAATTCTATAGGCCAGCCATCTGGCCCCGGGCTTTTATCTTTTTGAAAGGATTGCATTACCAGCAAGAGCTCCATCGGCGTCACCTCCTCCATCAGCAGTCTATTATCATCCTCCCCCACAAAACATGGAAAAAGCTAAGTCACCCGAATAACCTCAGCAATGGAGACTCCAGGTTGTGCAGTGAATAAATCTCCAAAATGTCGAACCCCCATCTCCGCTAATCCAGCAAAGCTGGAAACCTGTTCCCCTGCTTCTGAAGATAGTTCCCAAATAGAGTTTGTGAATTTTCTCCCCTTAGCATACGCTTGAAAAAATTTTGTATTCTCGTCACTGCACTGAAGCCAAATCGCCCTACTTTTCATTCTCCACAGCTCTTCTCGCTCACACAGAATCACATTCCTGCGTCTCTCCCACTCCAACAGCTCGCCTTTCTGCTATTCATCCAAATATCCCATGCCCAGACTATTTAGAATCCTATCGATGTTCAGCTCAGCAGCCCGCAAAGTTTGATCATCAATCACCCTTTTGTCATGAGCCCAGGAAATAGTTGCCTCTTTTATTCGCTTAAGATTGTGATGAAAGTGTGCACCCACATGCATCTGAGAATCATGTGGTCGATGAACCCATTGTTCCTGAATCAGCTTAATAAAAGCCTCCTCCTTCATCCAGCTAGGATTGAATTTGAAAGGGCTTGGAGGTTTTTTCTTGTTACCTCGTAACTCTAGGAAGATGGGACAATGGTCAGATATCCCACCTGACCCTACCCACTGTCTGACAACATCTACTCCTAGTGCCAATACTTCGGCCACTAGAAACCTATCCAGTCGTTTTGCCACCCTATGTTCCCCTGCTCTCTTATTCCTCCAAGTTGGAGTTAACTTGGATGGTAAAATGTCCAGAAGATCCTTCCTGACAAAGGCTTGAATGAAATAATTTGCTAATGTATCCGGAGCAGCCCGAGGCCCCCATACTTCAGAAGACCCCAGAGAAAGATTGAAATCCCCACCCATAATCACATCCCTGCCATCAAAAAGATCCATACATAACAAGGAGTCCCAGTAGCCCACCCTATTTAAATAGGGCCCGTATATATTTAGAACCGTGATCGTCCGACCAATCTCAGCATCCCAAACTTCCAAACCGATACCAGAGGAGATTCCCCAAGAACAATCACAACGGCAGCTCTTAACCTTCCACCCCGAGGTCAGCCCTCCAGAACGCCCCCGAGCATCCACTCCAACAAACTTCCAACTAGGAAGCAAAGATTCTAAAGCTCGTACAACCTCCTCATTGCCACCTAAAGTTTCTTGCAGCAATAATACATCCGGCTGATTTAAGTCTACCAACCTCCTAAGTGACGATTTTTTTATGGGGCTTGCCAACCCACGACAGTTGAAGGACATAAGTTTCATAAAATATCCCCATCCTGGGATTTCACTGCTCTAAGTGCCCACTCAATAGAAGATTGTGTACCCATCACTAAATCCACTTTTGCCCGATCTTGAGCTTTAGACAAAAGGGATTTGCGGCCCCGTCCTTTCCCCCCAACACTATAGGCCAATTCAGGAAGTCCCTTGCCCCCCGTTCCATCTGCAGGTATCTCCCTACTACGAAGAGCATATCGGATACTTCTACCCTCGGAGCTGGTAGAGTGATTGGTGGAGGCAATTGATGGCGTGACAATACTATCCACATCAGACCGCAGACAAGGAGCATCCGAGTGAGGAGGATACCCAAGACTACCCCCCCCCAAAACAATAGAGTCATCTAAAAAGGAAACAGCAGGAGAAAGGAAATGAGATATACCTAAGGAGTTCGCATATGTACCCCGACGAATGGGAAGCTCCTGTAGTAATTTGGTGGTGGCCCGAGTAGTAGAAATCACGGAACACAAAGAATCCCCCTCAGCTTCAGGAGGCGCACTCCCATTATTCTCCTTTCCAATGTTCACCAACGGTGGCAACATTTCCTCTGATCCAAGCCGCCCACAGAAATCTGATGGTACCATAGAATCTAATATCACCCCCCCGTCTATAGCAGGCCTACTCCCATCATCCACCACCGCCTGAGAGTTCACCATCGACGCTGGATCTGCTTCTACTTCTGCTGTTTCATCAGTTAGAGGCTTACAAGTCCGAAATGATAAAGGGCAACAGGCTACCAGATGTCCAAGAGCATGGCAGCGATGACACCTAAATGGCACACCCACATAATCCATTTTTTGAACAAAGTCCCCATCCTTGTAATGAACTTTAATCTCAGCAGAAAGTCCCATCCGAAGATCGATATTAACCAAGATCTTAGCTACCGTGTAGATGCCAGTCTTAATATAGGAGGAATTTGAACATACATAATCACCAAGAAAATTTCCAATCTCAGCAAACCGAGTTTCATTCCACATATGCATGGGAAACCCAGGAAGCTTCACCCACAGCGGTTCTTTAGCAATTTTCTCCGATTTTGAGTCGAAGAAGGGGGACCAGCTTTTCAGAACAAGAGGGACTCCCAGTATCGACCATTGTCTACTTAATACTGCATTGACCTCCCCTCTGTTCATAAAGATGAATGAAAACCATCCTTTCGTCAAAACAAGGACCTCAGGGGCTGATGACACCAAGTTCTTCCACTGCTCAGCCGCCCATCGCCGAAGAAAACCATGACCAAATCTTCTGCCCCTAACATGTCCAACCACAGCAGTGTGAGAGAAGTCCTCCGCCTCTTCCAACGTAACATCCACCCCCAGTACCAACAAGTCCTGTCTCTGTCTTTCTTTGACCCTCTTAACATGGTTTTTGAGTGAGTCAGCCTTAGCAATGATCCCTGTTCGAGGATTTAGCTGGGAATCGTTATCATGTAAATAATATCCTCCCCCCGGGGCATCCATCATTACTCCACACGACACCAAGAAACAAGCCTAGAATCGGCTAAATAAGTCTAAATCTCCATATTCCAGATGCCCTCAATCTGTGTTCAGAATCCCATGTTCCCAGACCAATGTTGCATTCGTCCAAGAAAATCAACCACAGTTCCCATTCCTTAATTTGCTCATCGGTAATCACATCCAATCAGAACATCAGCATCAGAGATCATCAGTTCCCCTGTAATCAAGCTCACGGCCTTCAATCAATTCGGTCTTGATGTTCCAAGACGGATTGTTGATTCTTGAATTCAATTACCACACTGCATGAGTCTCAGCCAGACTCCTACTCAAATCCACCATATATCCTCTCAGTATTCTCAAATCCATAATATAACAAACAACATCCAGCTATGATGCTCTCACGCCACCGGCCAATTCCAGAACAAGCTGAGTAGGGTGAAAGGATTTGTAGATGACAGGTCTGCGGATTAGTTGTAGCTTTCTCATCTGCTAATCAATCTCGTGCCATAATTTGGTGTCAAAGGTGCTCCGCTCAGTATCAATAGTGCTCAGCTCTCTTACAGATGCACCCAACTATGTAGTTTCTCCTCATATTCACCATAATTCTGCACTGTAATCGCAGATCTTGATATAACGTACTTCATCCTGCGATGAATCTTGCTCCTGTTCTTGAAATTCTCTTGGCCTGCCCTCTTCAGACATCCATTCCCCCATCTCATGCGCTATCCTCATTGTGATCAGAATTAAAATAAAAATAATATAATACTTATCAAAATAATAAGTGGTTTACAAGTTCCAAAATTGGGGTATTACAACATTTTATTAATTGCAATTCTTTTTATAAGTGATTATGTAAATATCAAAGACATTTGGTTTAGTTGTATCTTTTAAAATTATTATTTCTAATTGAATCTTTGCTATTTTAAAATAATAAAATAACATTTTTAAGTCACTTTACAGAAAAATAAATACTATGTATATATTTCGTTTTAACATTTTTTTAAATCCAATTCTTTTTATAAGTAAAAGCTTTTTCAAATTTGTTTAATTAATTTAATTATCTATATATTCCCTTATATCACTAATTATAATTGATATTATTAATAGTTCCTTGAAAAAAAATTGATATTATTAATTACAGTTTTTTTCCTCGGAATATTATTAATTACAGTTATTTTTATAATTAATATTAATAATTATACCTACCTTTTATAATTGATATTATTAATTGCAGCTATTTTTAATATCTACCTTTTATAATTTATATTATTAATTACAGCTATTTTTATAGGTGAATGTAGATTTTAAATATAATATCATGCTCCAAATTAGTTAATAAATCATTCAAACTATATAAAATGCATTTAATTGATGTTAATTGACCTATATTAAAGCAATGGTAGTTGATCCATGTCCAATTTGGGTTGATTTAAGTGGTTGTTTTATGTTTTATTTTCAGATTTTCCTTTCTCTAGTTTTCATCATCTTCTCGTTTTTCAACAAATAAAACAATCTTATTTATTTATTTGACATGAAATGTGGCATCATATTTATATGTAATTGCATTCAATTTCTTTCAAACACAATAGGATATTGTATGAAAAGCAAGCGCTTCCATGCTTACCAATCACCTTCATAATGGCAGTTTAACACACCAGACCAAACATAGTAGCGGGCCAACGGCAATCATTCATAAATTAATAACCTGATGTTTATGACTGCATCTATCACCTCAAGTGTGAAACTTCAAACACAAATGTCTACAAATTATAAACTAACTGTGATAAAAGTTGTTTTCAAGGTTTTGAGAATTCAAGATAAAAATTCTATGCCAAGTGTATTGAGCCTAGGTTACTGCCACCCTTCAAAAGATGCCTAATGATACATTCTTGCACTCATCTATCGCTAAGTTGATACGAAACCCCATTTTTGTGTATCTTATGTCATCACTCATAACATCTGGAGTTGGTTTGCAATGTAAATTTCAAACAGCCACCGAGGACCATTACACTAACAACATAGTTACAAAGGCTATATGGTAAGAAATAACTTTTGATATCAACCTATTAAAATACATACAAATATAATGTTCAAAAAAATAGAATGAAATGAATAGCTTGGATGCAAGATTGGAAAACACCAAAATTTTGTACTTAATTGAAAATGAACAAAACATAGCGGATAGTAGCAACAAAGAAAACATAAATTTCAAATACAGAGCCGTATATAGAGCAATCTACCTGAATTAACAAATCACCTCAACCAATCTACTAAAAACTTCACAATCTCCACCTAAACTAAGCTGAGCTTCAAGCAGCCACCACAACCATACTTTAGCTTCAGCTTGAGTCTGTTTCTGAATATACTAAAATCTATTAGTCCCACCTGCTCTACTCCTTATCCTTCCAAACATAATCACTCAACTCATAAATGATGAATTCAAGTGCAAGCGTAAAAACCCATATAACACTAGCAACAACCACATTAATAATATTATTAATGTGGTTGTTGCTAGTAACGGGTGGGAGCATACACATATCTCCGAAATATTAATGGAATAATATTGTTTAATAATTTTAATGAAATATATAATTTAATTGTTTAATTAAAATATATTATTATATTATCGGAATTCAACGGAAGAGGCAGTGAAACCCTAGCTCTACAGGGTAGCATATTCGGAGCTTTTTCGCTCCAAGGTTCAGGGGCTTGTTCCGACTGGATCGTGAGCCTAGCCCTAATAGACCATCTGACTCGAGCTCTGGGCCCTCTCCCCAGGTTTCCTGATTGGAACGAGCTCCCCCCCGCGACCGCCACCGACAAGCCCTCTGGCGGTCAGTTCTATGGAGTCCCAGACTACGATTGGAGAGGGTGCTAAACAGAGAATGAGACCTGGTGGATGCCTTCCTAGATCCTTGAAGATCCCAACCATGCAAATCAAATCAGACAAGATCCGAGAGAGAATTGAAGAATGGCACGAAAAATCCCTAATAGGGAAGTTTGTGGGTATTAGCCCTAAAGAAATAGACCTGGTGAATTGGATCAAGTCCACATGGAAACCTAAGGGCCATTATGATCTCCAATTGGGTGCCAAAGAGATTTTCACCATTATCTTCTTCAATGTAGAGGATCGGGATCGAATTCTAGAAGGAGGCCCATACTTCTTTTTCTCAGCTGTGTTATATCTTAGACCCTGGAAGGAAAGGTTCAAACCTGAAACTGAGGATGTGACAGTTGCCCCGGTATGGATCAAGTTGTTTTTCCTTCCCTGTGAATACTGGGATCTGGAGATTCTTGAAGATATCGGCAACACTTTAGGAGAATTTTTTAAAATTGTGGACCAGACTAAACAACAGCGATACATAGCATATGCCCAGATATGTGTTTACATGGATCTTTCAAAGGAGCTTCCTGAAGCAATTAGTCTAAGCTGGGAAGATGAGGAATGGATCCAACCTCTTGATTACGAGCAACTTCCCTTTCGCTGCCGTCAATGTCATGCATATGGCCATTTGGGTAGGAATTTCCCATAGGTAAGATCGACCCCCCCTCCCCCCCCGAAAAGTGGCTTAGAAGGTGATATGGACAAGGAAGGTTTTTCCCAGGTTCGTAATAGGAGAAGAAACAAAACGACAGGACATAATAAGGTTGTTAAGGAGATCCCGAGAAAGGAGATCGAATCATCTAACCCGTTTCAGATTTTGGAGGATCACTAGGAAGATGGGACAACAGTTAAGAACAAAGGAAAAGAAAAAGTTGATCCCATGGAAGGTGTAATCAAGGAAAGCGAGCAAGTTCAAGAAGGGATAGATCTGGATGAACCAATGGTGGAGGATGATGATGATGACATGGAGCTCGGGGAATTAAATCTTGATGAGATTGAGAGAGAATGGGACAAAAAAGGGAAAGGTTGTGTTACGAGACATCAACTAGAGCTTCTCAAGGCCACTATCATCAGTGCCAAAGTCCCCAGACAGTTAGGTATAGCCTCTTGTTAGCACCATGTTTTTGCTAAGCATTTGAAGAGGTCCATACCTATGGAGACATGAACAAAGTCTCATTTCCTTAGGCCACATGCCCAATGAGGGTGAAAATAAAGCAAAGTTCAAGCATTGGCCCCTAAGACTAAGATAAAATAATTTTAAACAATGCTAAGTTCAAAATTGAAATGTAAATGAAAGGATCGGCATCAGCACCTAAGTCTCGAAGTTTGAATTGCAAAAGAAAAATCAAATATTAAACACAATGTATTTTAGTCATCATTTTGCATCAACTGTTTCCACCACACCGGAGGGAATTTCAGGAAACTGAGACAGGTTTATCTCTATCACAGGCCAATCTCCAATAACCTATCTCAGAATCTAGATAGGTGTCACCGTTTGGGAGAATTGAAAGGTTCTTTAGAAGGTAATTTTCCAGAAATTACATCTTCCGCTTGAGTCATCAACTTCAAAGCCAGATCTCGGCCAGTTGGAGGAGAATGGGGGGAAACGAGGACATGGTTTTGTCAAGCGCGAGCCCGACTACAAAAACTTCCTTTATTTTTTTAACAGGTGTCTTCATTTGGTTTATATAGCCGGGGGATCGAAGGCCATCTTTATCAATCCACGACCAAAACTGAGCAAAGTTTGTTGAAACCAACTTCTGGGTGGTTGAATCTCTTTGAGCATGTGTCAAATGTTGTTGTAACAACTTCTTACTGTGATAGATCAACCCTAGGGCCGAATGGATCTATAAATTGAATGTAATAGAAGTAGAATAGGTTGGAAAATCATTTGGATGAGGCCTGGAGAAGCTCGGCTCTATTTTTGAAGCATTTTCTTGAATATATTTGCAGTATCTGAAGCTGGATTTCGAGTGAGATTCCCATGTCATTCTCCTTGCAGTCTGTTCTTTCTTTCTCTTATGTGAATGTGTTTCTTTCTCTGTTAATTCATATTGTCTTGCTGATTCATGCTTGGAAAAGTGTAACATTATGGTGGAATTCATATTGGTATGCTCTACTCTTTTCATTCCAAGCATCCACAACCAGTTTTCTTCTAAAGCTGATATAGAATTCAGAGATGTATGTTCTATATTGGTGGACTGTTCATTTGTTCTTCTTAATCATCAAATTAAAATCTCTTTGACTATGAATGGGTGGCTACATTGCCTCTATTTTAATATGCCATGCAACAGCACTGTTTTATGTTCTAGATGTTATTTTGACTCCATTGCCCAATAGTTTTCCTTATGATTTTCTCTCCTAACAGTTTAAACCATTTTGTTTCTAGCAGAAATATGATCTTCTGTGTATGTTGTAATTGAATATCTTGAATGATGAATGCTGGTGTACGTTTTCATTGTTGACACCTTTGATTATTTCCAGTTTTCATGAGTTTATAGAGAGAGCCCTCTCTGTTTGTGTTGGGTCAGTAGCACAAGCTAAATATTGGTTAGTGGTTACCCCGAATTGCCTTCTCTCACAACTTTGGGGGTTAATTTGGGTGTTAACAAATTGGCGTCGTTGCCGGGGAGCGGGTTTCTTATCATCCCTGGGAGAACGACAAAGGTTTCAGATCTGAATGCTGATGGTGAACATCAGTCAGACATTGAGAAGGTTGTATCATTCACCTGGTGACTCCACTCAGCAAAACTCTAGTATGAAGGTGACTCCACTGGGAAGATCGGTGACCTTATATAAGAAATTGAGATGTTGAAAGTATAATGGCGACTCCACATTGAAGAAATCCAGTGTTGCATTGTTTCACAGGCTGGTCTCCTCAGTCTTCAATCAGAATTTGCAGCTCCAGTGTTTCAAGATGGCTTCATTATAAAGAAGGTATGCTCCCTTGAACATAGCTCACATCCCTAGTTTTCCAAATTATATTCCTAAAGTAGATTGGCAAACCTATTTACCTAAATTTAAAGATAAAAAAGGAGAAGATGCTGCTATTAATTTGATTAAATTTCATATGCATATACATAAGCTTGGAATTGGATTGCCTGAGGACTGTTTGATGAAAATTTTCATGGCAACATTAGAAGAGAATGCAAAGTCATGGTATGAGAGACTACCATTAGCAAGTTTGTGTTCCATTGAGGATTTTCACACAGTATTTCATGAGCATTTTAAAAATCAGTACCCCTCCTTGCTACTAATTCAAGATTGTTGCATGCATGTTAAAGGTTTCATTGAATATTTAGAAAGCATGTATGGTAATGAGGAGGTTATGGATGAAGATATTTTAGAAATGTTGCATGAAAATCCCTTCCATGAAAAGGAAATGCAAAATAAGTGCTGTGACACTCAAGAAAATCCTAAGCAAATACTAGTTTCTCCTTTGGTTGTGAATGAAGAAAGACAACACACTATTGAAAGTGATGTTCCCTTGCCTAAATATGATGAAAGTTTGCAGCCCTCTTGCCATTTTTTGTGTGACCAAGTTAGTGATGAAGGTAGCCAATCAATTTTCTCTGTTCCTTCTCCATTTTTTGATTTAGACATTGAAGACAGAAATGCTATCTCGAATTCTTTTGAGAGTCAAGCTGAAATCCCTATTGAATTAAGTGAAGGAGAAGAATTCCTAGAAGAAGCTAGCTATCATAACACTCATGAAAACTTTCAGAATGTAGTTTCTCTTTTGGACGAAAGTGAAGATGGCAGTGGCCTTTATGTGGAACATGTGCAACAGTTTGGTCAAATCTCATTTGATGATCAGTCTTCTTAGTCAAATTTTCCTTCATACCCTTCATTTTCAGAATTATTGTGTCAAGAAGGAATTGTTTCCTTTGTTTCTCTTGAAAAGTTGTGTGATATTTCTTTTGAAACACAAGCAGAGAATCAAAGTGCATATTCAGAAATTTCAAAGAGCCAAGAAAGTGGAGTGCATGTAGCAAATGATCTTGGTCCTATTGGGCTCCACGAAAGATTAAATATGTATGATATGGAGGGTAGGAAAGATAAGCATATTGATTCTTTTCCATTTGAAAAACATCTTGTGCATGATGAAAGAAAACAAGTTGCAGCGGTGGGTGTTTTTCAAGATCCCTTTTCATGTTTATTGGAATCATTGAGAAAAGTGAATCATGAAAATATATCTCTTAAATTCACAGGATCAGAATTGCTTGATGTTCAAAGAGATGTTGTTATTTTAAGGGATCATGAAGAAGTTTTCAATAGAAGGTTTGAGTTTCCATCTTCTGGGTTCCTATTGCTATCTGAAAGAGCCGAATGCATGTTTCAATCAAGAAAGCATTTGTTGGAGTGGCTTTATTGGCATTTTTGTGTTACCTGATTGAGCAAAGAAGTTTTTCATCTTAGAGTAGGTAGATAGTCTGAATAAGCTCCCAGCGAGCATCCCTTTCAGTAGTCTTTTGAATGTACAGTTCAGTTTCAGTTTTCATCCTTCTTCAATTTTTCAGCTTGCAGCATGAACAGTCAGCTTCAAAATTCAGTTCAAAAATTTCATTATGTCATTCAGTGAATGGCTGCATATTAAGACAGCAAATGGAGTTTCAAGCAAATGGAGTAAGGAAGCTATAAGCAAAAGAGGAAAGGAGTCTTCATAAATTAGCAAATGATTGGTTTCATAAACTTTTCTTTAAATTTTTATAAAAAGGGTTCAAAGGCTTTAATTTTTGTGATATAGCCAAAGTTCAAAATTTTATGGAGGCAAAGGTTTTTTTTTGGATTGAGGCCAAATGCTAATTTTATAAAAAGGGTTCAAAGGCTTTAATTTTTGTGATATAGCCAAAGTTCAAAATTTTATGGAGGCAAAGGTTTTTTTTTGGATTGAGGCCAAATGCTAATTTTATGAAGGTTCAAAAATTTTTGATTTCCATGAAAGCAAAGGTTTTGAAATCATATTATGAAAACCAAGGAGTGGATTTTTATATTAGCGAGGGTTCAAAAAGTTTCAATTGTTATAGAATAGGGGATTTTGAAATATTGGCCAAAACTCTTTATGTTGAAGACAGGTTTTAATCGAAGTCGAACTAAATCTATTGGGAGAGGCCCACGCTTACGCTGCAATAGCCCGAGCACCCAAGCCTTCTTTGTTCCTCTCTATATGGTGAAAGTCGCAATGTATATAAAGACCATAAGACACCCTCTCTTCGTGCATGTGGGATTATTCCCGAAAATTGAACAATGAAAAACTCAAGGTGGAGGCTCCAGTGTTAATTTGCATGCGTAAGTGGCGTCATATTTCATGTGCAGGTCTCCAGGTTCCCCATGAGCTGAGCCTTCGCAATCCATGGCTAACATGTGGACAGAAAGGGGGTTTTGGACCAATATCCAGCAATAGGAGGCACTTCATCAGCAATGAAGAAGCTCCGATCCAATCCAAGCTCAGGTATTTGTAATATTGTACATCTCAGATGATGACGTTTTGATTGCAGCACCTATTGGTAGTGGTAAGGCTACATACACCTTCTAATACGAGCGTATTGAAGCAAACCCAACGCAGACAATACGTAGGTGGCTGGTGGCTCGGAGAGGTTTCACGTGACGGTCGCCATATCTGATGGTTTTTCGTTACCTCATATGCTCATTTTAGCAGCAGATCCTCTTTCACCATTACGTCCTGCTGAAGAAAGTGACTCGGGTATATCTCATGAGACTAGCGCCCATGGTCGTGAAGCTACTAATGTTACTCTTCATGCATTGTCAGGGCGGGCTGCAAGTATTGAGATTGGCAGCACGAAGGGTAGCGTTTGACTGACAAATTCTGATTTGGGCTAGTCAGATCTGTGGCCTGAAGATGAAGACAGGGATACATTTCAGAAATTTAAAGCAAGAGGGCGTGAGAAGCCACCATTGCAAAGTCATCTGCTAGACTGTATTGATGCTTACTTGACCAACGCCTTAGGAAAGCAACGCTTCTGGTGATTAACTGGATTATGGAGCACGGCCTCGTATCAGCTTCAGTGGGAAAGATTCTTCTTCAGCATGCATTTGTTGGTCGGATTCCTACCTGAAGGGACTGTGCGAACAATACAGGCCCTAGGTATCGTCTGCATGACACTTGGAATCAGAATTGAAGGGAACCAAACGTGGAGTTGGGGAAGATCGTAAAAATGGATAGTGGAATGCAGATTTATAAACGTACAAATAGCTAGGCTTCTCTTAATCAGCCAGCCACATGTAAGTTTTCACTTAAAAGAAGATATCGAACGGCTCTTGTTATATCACATTTACTACATGATCGAGAGATAAATGTGGTGAGCCTTGCGATGGATGTGACCGGATGTCACGTGCCATTCGGTGGTTGGCATCGCAAGCAAGGAGGGGTGTTCAAAAAATGTTTTGTTGCTGTCGTGATGGTTGATAAAGGCCAATATAAAAGATGGGATCGGGCATTACACCCCCTATTACTAGCTTACAGAAAATGGAGATCGCAGTTATCAGAGCTGGAGTATCAGGTGTTGCATGTGCATCTTCATTAGCCGGGAAAGGAGTTGCGGTCACCGTGTTTGAGTTTGCACGAGGCCTTGGAGGTCGCATGTCTCAGCGCTGAATGCAAGAAATGGCCAAGCCTCTAATTCGAGGTCTATCTGGAGGATCTAAATCATTTGCAGATATACCCAAATTTCAAGAGTTAGAGGAAGTGAGGAGGTTGGCGTTGCCATTTATGAAAGGATGGAGAGCACAGAGGTAGCTGGGACTTAACAACTGATGATGAATAGATTCAAAGTTAAAGAAGGCAAATAATGTTTATATGTTTAATATTTTGTATGCAGTGGCATAATGACAAAGGAAAAATCTTATTTTATGTACACATAATTCTTATGGTAATATTGGACAGCTCGTGGAGTAGGGATATGCAGGTGTTACGTTGCTGGAAGCGTTGGCTGCACAAGATGATGGAAATGGAAAGGCGTAAGACTTGTATAATCGCTGGATACCGCAACCATAGAAAAGCAGGCTGCTGAAGTTTTTTTTTTTTAGGTTTTTATAATTCAATATATGAATTGCCTATCTCATGGTTGGCAAATGCACGCAGCATTGGCACGAACCTTGTTCACCAACCCTCCAATATTTTTGCTAAATGAGCTTACGAATCATCTTGATTTTTGTGTATGGCTTGAGGAAGGGTTCTACGAAACTTTCTTCAGATCTCAAGGAACAAACTCAAGAAGCTAGAACTCATTCCAACCTCAATTTGAAACTTGGTTCTATTACATAAGGTACAGATTGGCCTACACCAAAAAAATGTATACGCTGCTACCACTCCTGGTAATGTAGAATATCTATTAGAAAAATGCCCCAGGATCTTGATACCATGGCCAGAGAAACAGTGTTGGCCATACTATATCTCTAAATTTTTGGCTTTTGTCATGAATTTTTGTTTCGAAAGGAGCATAATTTCCCTTCACAATTGGATCTAAAATAACATTAAACTCAATAGTGTTGTGTTTTCAGGACACAAATGTGTTTGTGATGTTTGCATGTTGGCACCAATACTCGACTAGCTATTTCTATTATGGGTGTTCTATGGTTTCCTTTCTAATCAGAAGATATCACATCAGAGTATATAATGTCAGTTGCAGCAGCAGAACAGGTTTTGTTTCCAGTGGGGAGGATTGTTTTCAGCTACGAGTTACAAAGTTCAATTGCAGGAGAAAGTAGCAGGTTGCAGGGAGGTTGGATTGCAGTTTCAATTCGAGATTGGGAGCCGCCCAATGGATCAAGCACTTGGTCTACGGGTTCTTTGCTACCTCGCAGGGAGGACAACATCCCAGGCTGGAGCCAGTTGTTAGCACCATATTTGTGCTAAGCATTTTAAGAGGTCCAGAACTATGGAGACATGAACAAAGTCTCATTTCCTTAGGCCACATGCCCAATGAGGGTGAAAATCAAGCAAAGTTCAAGCATTGGCCCCTAAGACTAAGATGAAATAATACTAAACAATGCTAAATTCAAAATTGAAATGTAAATGAAAGGATCATCATCAGCACCTAAGTCCCGAAGTTCGAATTGCAAAATAAAAATCAAATATTAAACACAATGTATTTTTATGTGAAGGCATGGGGGTTTTTCACCGAAAATGACTGTTTTAGTCATCATTTTGCCGAAACTGTTTTCACCCAATTGGAGGGAATTTCGTGAAACTGAGAGAGGTTTATCTCCAGCATAGGCCAATATCCAATAACCTGTCTCAGAATCTACATACGTGTTATGGTTTGGGACAATCGAAAGGTTCTTTAGAAGGTCATTTTCGAGAAATTACATCTTCCGCTTGAGTAATCAACTTCAAAGCCAGATCCCGGACAGCTGCAGGAGAATGGGGGGAAACGAGGACAAAGGTTCTGTCAAGCATGATCCCGAATACAAAAACGTCCTTCATTTTTTTAACATGTGTCTTCATTTGGGTTATACAGCTGGGGGACCGAAGGCCATCTTCAGCAGTCTGCGGCCAAAACTGAGCAAAGTTTGTTGAAACCGACTTCTGGGTGGTTGAATCTCTTTGAGTAGGTGTCAAATGTTGTTTTAACAGCTTCTTACTAAGATAGCTTGACCCTAGGGCTGAATAGATCTATAAATTGAATGTAATAGAAGTAGAATAGGTTGGAAAATCATTTGGCTGAGGCCTGGGGGAGCTCAGTTATGTTTTTGAAACATGTTCTTGAATATAGTTGCAGTATCTGAAGCTGGCTTTTGACTAAGATTCTTGTGTCATACTCCTTGTAGTTTGTTCTTTCTTTCTCTTATGTGAATGTGTTTCTTTCTGTGTTAATTCATATTGTCTTGCTGATTCATGCTTGGAAAAGTGTAGCATTAGGGTGGAATTCATATTGGTATGCTCTGCTCTTTTCATTCCAAGCATATTGGTATGCTCTGCTCTTTTCATTCCAAGCATCCACAATCAGTTTTATTCTAAAACTGATATAGAATTCATAGATGTATGCTCTATACTGTTGGACTATTCATTTGTTCTTCTTAATCATCAAATTAAAAGCTCTTTGACTGTGAATGGGTGGCTACCTTGCCTCTGTTTTAATATGCCATGCAGCAGCACCATTTTATGTTCTAGATGTTATTTTGACTCCATTGCCCAATAGTTTTCCTTATGATTTTCTCTCCAAACAGTTTAAACCATTTTGTTTCCAGCATAAATTTGATCTTCTGTGTATGTTGTAATTGAATATCTTGAATGATGAATGATGGTGTACGTTTTCATTGTTGACGCCTTTGGTTATTTCCAGTTTTCATGAGTTTATAGAGAGAGCTCTCTTTGTTTGTGTTGGGTCAGTAGCACAGGCTAAAGATTGGTTAGTGGTTACCCCAAATTTCCTTCTCTCACAACCTTGGGGGTTAATTTGGGTGTTAACACCTCTAATCCTCAGAAAGGTAATAAGAGGAAACCTCCGGAGGACGACCTAAAAAGATGCAAAAAAAACAACTAAGCAGAGGATTGTTGAGATAGGAGTAAAGCTAATTGAGTCTGGCCAGTAATCCACGATACTGGAAGCCTTTTCTGAAGTTAATAAGTGTAATGTCCCCTCTATCATACTAGCGTGATAGAGAGGATCATTGTGCTCAATCCGGGCAATTAGCCCCATATTCATTAAATTAAACTCATTGATACAAGGACATGGATATGTGCATGCTATAGAAATACAACAGAGATTAAATAGATCCTGTTGATATCTAACATACATTCAAGGTTCTGTGACAGTCATTAAATAAAGACCTTCGCAGAATTATAAAAGATCATATGGAAATGCATAATCATTTGAATACACAACGGAAGTAAATTCGTTTAACACATCCACATACATTCATATTATTCATCAAATGATAATTGCAAATTTACACAAGAGAATACTTATCTTATGCGAAAGTAGTCCCACGCAACTGGCTATGCAACTGCAACGTTCCACCCAACCGTGGGCCAGTGTGCTCCTCAATCTCTCAGTACCACTGCCACCCCTGAGCTGGGCATGAACTCTACAAGGAACCAGGGAACAACAAACTCACACATAGCCAAGCATACACCAAGATGAGCCAAGCCAATCTACAATTGGGTTTTTCAGGCTGCTAGGAGATGGAAAGGAATAGTTGCTAAGCTAGTGAGCTCCAACACAGAGCCAGGGATAACCTTACAAGATCTATCTAGCTTGGCACCCACAATACCTACACACCCAGCACAAGGAAGTATTCTTTTCACTGCTGTACAGTCCCTCAAGCCATACCTTCCCTATCTAGTGCTCTCAGGGTATGCATAGAAGAGTAACCAAAGCCCTCTTGATCTTCTTGAAAGGTTGTCTCCCCCACTAGGTTTATCAAGCCACTTCTGTCCACTACCACTCCAAAACTTCAGTTCACAGATTCAAACCAAAAATGAGGATGCACACAACAACAGAACACAATTATGGGGTAGGATAAAATGTTTTTACAGTGAGATGCATGAGATGGGGTTTCAGCTAACTCATAAAAACGTGGGAACCCACAAAAATGAAATTGGAAGTTGGGGAACAACCCAGGGAGCTAAATCCATTTTAGAAAAACATCCTTGGACCCTCAGGGACAAAAACAACCTCCATACAGTCCCCAAATCGTGGCCCTTCTCTCCCAAGCTACTGTATATGCAAAAACGAACTCCCAGCATGGAGAAATGCAGGATTTGGATGAAAAACGTGTAGGGAAAGACCCAGCTAGCTCCAACTGCGTGAATGATGAAAGGATACCTGTTCAGAATGGCTTTGGGCACCATTTCGTGGGTGTTTTCTTGCCCAAGGAGACAAAACACGAATTTCCAGGTTGATGGCTTGCCCATGCACGAAATTGGCTGCCATACTTCTTCATTTCCAAGGCAATTAACTACCTTAACCAATTTCTTGGAAGAATTAAATGATTGGGTGCATGAGACAAAATGGGTAGTTGGTGGTTTATGGGTTTCCCCATTGACACATGGATTAATACCATTGGCTCAAGGGTTTGAATAATTTCCCTCCCTTTTCCTTGTAGAATCATGCCCCATCTCTTTTGTTGCATTGCATAGCCGGTTTGTGGGTTTTTCATTAAAAATTCATAATTACATGATGTCTTATATACATCGTGCCCATCTAGCACAAGAACCATAGGCATCTATTTTTAATTGCCGATACATAAAATGCTAAATCAATGGTGGGGCTTTGGCCTTGAGCTCCTCACCATGATCAAATTACAATATTTACATCATTTACGATTTAATACCAAGGGGGTCAAAATGGGGACATTACAATAAGGTTACTCAATGAAGTTGATATCATGGAATATTAGAGGGTGGAATCACCCTAGGAAGGTCAAAACTCTGGCCAGAAAGATCAAGCAGGAAAAAATGGATATACTCTTTCTCCAAGAAACAAAGTGTAGTTCTCTTTTTTTGGAGCAAATAAAGCAGAAAATTTTGGAAAGGAAGTGAATGTATGGCCATTGATGCCACAAGTTTTGCGGGGGGGCATGTCAATTTTCTAGTAGCTTGATGCAGTGGGCCTGTTAGATTGGTGGGCTAATCGTTATTCCCTTAGCACCTTGTTTAAAGATCATGTGTCTGGCTCTTCGCGTAGGCTTGTAAATGTTTATGGACCAAGTGCTTTCCCTCATAAAAGGGCTTTTCTCCAACAGTTATCTTGGCTGTGAGACCAAGCCTCTTATGGCTCATGGATCATTGGGGGGGGACTTTAATATGATCGCGTCTCTGGAGGAAAATAAAGGGGGAACGAGAAACTTGGATAAATACTAGGAAGCTTTTGGGAACTTCATTACCCAGGGTCCCTTCATCGACATTGAAACGGGAAATGGGTTGTATACTTGGAACAATAAGAGGGGGGGAACCCACCTGGTGGCCTCACAAATTGATAGATTTCTGACCACAAAAGTTTTGGTCAGACATGGAGGTGAGGCCCATGTTGTTGTCCTACCGGCGGCTGGCTCTGATCATTGGCCCATCTACCTCCAATGGGATGGCTCTAATACCTTCTGTTTCAAACCTTTTAGGTTTGAACAATTTTGGCTAGAACATACAGATTTTAAGGAGTTGGTTGGTCAATGGTGGTAGAAGATTGTCCCTCCTAGGGGGACAGGGATGTTTCAGGTCCAACAGAAATTAAAAGCCTTAAAAGTCAAAATCAAATATTGGAACAAGTTAGACTTTGGGAACATCTTCCAGGACAAGGCGAGGGTGGTGGCTGATTTGGAGATGGTGCAACATCGTGGCATGGAAGTAGGATGGACAGATGAACTTAAAGAATAGGAGTTCAATATGTTGACCAACTTGAAGCTCGCGGAAAACAGGAAGAGATTTTTTGGAGGAAAAAAATCT